>VDFB02311285.1:0-166949 GCA_007258455.2 Sequoia sempervirens
TCTCACTACTACAACTGAATTGTCTCTTCCATTTATCCTACTATAAGATCTTATTACAAAACTCATCAAACTTTAGGTTAACATTTATAAAGGTGATGTTCAGAGTCTCAATAAAATGTTCATAATCCTCTTTCTTTTTTTGACCAATGGTTGTCAACTACTCTCTAACGTCCTTGGTCTTGAGTAAATACCACTGCAATGAAACATTTCATCCATTGTGATCAAAAATAGAATATTCTTCAAGAAGAAGGCTCTACCTGTATCTGAAGTCAAACAAATATCGCAAATGCTTCCAAATTTCAACTACAGCTTTCCCTATTTAGAATTCAAGAAGGATTTCATCCATCATGAACAGCCTGATCAAAATTATTGTTTTTTTGTCACATTCATCAAATTTATCTTGGCCCTTACCCACAATTGTTGAACGGACATCTACACCAGGACAATATTTGCAAGGCATCTATACTCATAAATAGTTAATATATGTTGCATCCACATATTGTAGTTTTTACCAAAGAATCTTTAGCTACCTTCTATCATGATGTCAGGTAATGTGGCCACTTGTATTGTTCTTACCTCCCTTGACCTACATTCTCAGAGTAAGACAAAAATATTGCCTCTTCTATTACCAAAAAAAATAAATACAAGTATAAAAATGCTCATAGAAGAAAATACTGTCAAATATATGACATTGACCAAGCTGCAACATGCCCTACTAGCGACTAAGAGAAAAATGATGACTTTTGGTCCTAAAATATCTACAAACCTGTGGCCATGGAAAAAGAAAAATTTGCAAATGTGTGGTATAAAAATCATGATTTTTGCTGCCCTAGCAGCAGATTTTGCTGCTATAACCCACACCATGATTTTAAGCAAAACAAAAATCTGCCCATAACTTTGAAAAAGAAAAATCTGCCTACAATTTGATGAAAAAACTTCACAATTTTCAAAAACAAAAAAAAAGTGTGATTATTAGCAGAAAAATGTCACAAATTTCAATACAAACCCTGTCCAAAATTTTCAACAAAAAAAGTTCCAATTTTTTGAGGAAAAAAAAATATTGCATTTTTCCTGTAAATTTCAGGATTTTCTGCTTAAAAAATGTCTGTGCAACTCCTGAAAAATGACAATCTTTTTTCCCTTTTTTATTTGCAAATCCATATCTGATATACAAAAAAATCTGCAAAAGCTTTTGGCTCTTTACTATGCTGCACCAGTGATTCCTCGATCCATCTATACCAGTAGCAGTCCCCAGGTCTTCATGCTCTCTCAGAGATTCCATGTCTCTAGCTGAGCTCTAATACCATATCACAAAAATTGAGCACATAAAGATTACCAAGATATTGATTAAAATAAGAAGGGAAAGTCTTCTTATAAGAAACTACAAGTACGGAAAACAACCCACATTATGAATGTGAGACAAATAAAAAGAACATACTAAAGTGAAATAAAACACTAAGTGTATCCTAAAGTTATAATGACTTTATCAAAGCTTTCGACTAATAACTAATAGACCATTACAACTTGGTATTTACTTTTAACAGTTTTAGGTCCAAACCCTTACACCTAAATATATAATTCCTGATTTACTAAGATTCTTCTCCTCCTTTCGTGTAATGAGTTAATTAACTTAATATGTGTTTCAGAAGATATTTCCTCAAAAAAGTCAAACCAACCTTTAAGCAAGAAAAAAGCAAAACAAAATGACAGGTTACCAAGCTTCACTTTATCAAATTCTGGAAGTCTGAAAGATTTTCTCGTTAAAAGCTCACACCATCACCAAATTTGTTCAAGGACTACTATTCACTCTCCAGTTCAAACATCACAATCCCTTAGAAAACTAGAACCTCGCCAGCTTCAAGCACAGTCCAGCTAGTAGCATCCTTCACAGAATACAGACATTCCAGTGTATGGTATCCTTCACCAAGCAGTAAGCATCCAGACTGTGCCACCACTAGTTCAAACATGAATTGTGAGCAGCAGCATTTTTCAGATGACAAAATCTTTACAGTGAGGCAGGAGTATCTTCAATGAATAGCAGGCATCCCTTCACAGAAACACAGGCATCTCAGCCTTCGATGTTCATAGAATGGCATATACAATATGGACAGGATGGCTGGTTCAGTGGTTCTTATAATGTAACATTGGGCACTCAAATTCACTAAACTGACAAACTTAATTCCCCATATTTTGAATCCAGCAATTTTTATTTATTTTTTGAAAAGGAAAAACTGAACTCAATGGCATGGACTATGATAGCCAATTATGTTGTTCCCAGATGCTAACAATTTAAAAAAGATACTGTCCGCATAAAAATACAAAAGCCTTTTCACATTGCCAACAACCTTGTATCTAAATTTATATCCACACACTTTGGATTAACACTAGCATGTATCATAAAGTTTATTTCATTCTATGTGTTTTTGTAGTATTTGTATGCCTTCTTTCCATATTTTACATCTTAGATGTTTACTGTATTTATGTAGATAGGGCCACCAGGATGCAATGTATATGATGTACTTCCATTAACAATGAACATCTATCAACTATCTCAAAAAAATATAGCAGTTGATTTTTCCAATGAATTTGGCTACACAAAAAATTGAAATGTTACATTTCCTCCTTTCCACTAATCACTAGTCAGTAAAATCAAATGTAAATGCATCTACAGCAGGAAAAACAACTTAAAAAAGAAAATCAATGACATCAACATCAGCTACACCTTTGTACGTGAAAGCTGACGAACTCTAAGATTCAGTTCAAGTTGTTGTAGCTCTGCCCAAGCTGTGACTGCCAAATCTCCCCGTCGCTCAAACGCTTTCTTTTTCTTCATTACCCATTCCATCCATGCTCTAGATGCCTAGTAGTACAAATCTGAATTAGGAAAGTATTCTATAGAAAAGATGCAAATGTTTCTCAATTGAAATCCAAACAATTTATAAGAAAACAATTGAATTTGCAGAGACACTTTAGAAACAGAAAAATATTCACTAAATGTTCCTTGGTTTGGATTATCATGGACTTTGTTATGTACAGATACATTATGATTGATATTTCTTTTGGATATGGAAAGAGCAATAACAATACATTTCAGATATAACGTTTATACATATCATTAGCAAAATCTTTCTTCTCTCAAAATAATCTAAGGAGCTTAGAATTACTTTAATACATAAATTTGTTAAATAACTAATAAAACTATTAATGATTATCAAAATATAAAAATAAAACAGATATCATGTACATTGGCTTAAGACAACAGTCCAGAAAGGTCATGCCACATACTCCATATTCAATAGGCAACCAGACAAAATCTTATCATAAGAGTAGTCTAGGAACTTAGAAATAACTTCACAAAAAACAACTAATAAATGTGCAAAAAAATCCAGATTGCCGTTCATTGGAGATAATTTTCAGATTCTTTAGTTGAGATTTTATCCATTGCTTTTTATCATAAATCCAGTACGTTTCTTCTTGTTTATTTTGCTTTTGTTGAATATTAGAAATGTGAATAGAATTTACTATTTAGGTGTGTGAAATTAGATCTCATTGGTTGTCAATTACATTTTCTGCTCCCATTATCACAGGTTGAAAATCTCCTAAATTGGGTTACAAAGCGGAGATGCCAGTTGTAGAAGGGATTTGAACTGGAGGCAATGAGATCTCATCACTCCATACATTGGCTACATGATATAAGGTTCTAGGCCATTCCGAAAGCATACAAGAAGTGCATAGCTTGACTAGTTCTCACTATGCACATAATGAAACTATGGGATGTGTGGTAAGTTCAGAGTGAGATTGGGTAAAAAAAAATGTAAATGAATCTGATTCATAACCAAAAAAGTTTCAGATAGATAACCATCAGAAGGAGAAAAGCTCAAAGTTTTCTATTCGATGAGATCTGCCACCATATTTCCAACAATAAATGCCAAGAGATGGTAAGAATAACAAAAAACAGCCAAATCATAAGAAAGTAAATAGTAAGAAAAGGCGACAACAAGAAAGTACCGGTAAACAGCATCAACAAATATTCAACTTGAAAACTTGGGACATACATTTGAGGAGATCCTATATTGACAAGTCATCGAACAAATAGTTCAATGTTGAATACATTACCAGCAAAAGATCTAATAAGTAAGAGCAGGAAACACAAATCAATCACAGGGGTGAAAAATAATAGCAGCATGAAAAATTCAATGTCATATATAGTAGTGCTAAACATTTATGGTTCTAAGATCTTTGAGGCAGGAAAGATTGGGACAAGACTTATGAACATATAGCCTCGAAGAAGATTATCTTACTCCAATTTTGGAATTAAAAAGAATAATGTTTTTACACAATAGCTGGATAATCAAAATATCGATTTCCATAGTTGTGCAATTATATATTTTCTGTTGAAAAATGAATAAGATCTCAACCTTGATAGGGTTGACACGGTTGTCCTTATCATACTTCATACGCTGCTCCTTGTCCATAAGCAATTCATAAGCTGCCTGAATCTTAATGAAACGAGTTTCTGCTGTTTCTCCTTCCTCCAAATCCCCAGTGCCATCATAAACTAAGAAGACAGGAAAAATAAGTGAGTTTCACTCTAGAAAATTCTGAAAACTTTGATAAGAAAACAAGGAAAACTCTTATGTTACTGACCATAGATGATGAAAAGCAAATAATATAACTGCCGGGTATTTCATGGATGACATCATTAAGAAGTTAAGAGGCAAATCTAGTCCACGTCCATCACTAAACAGCAAAAAGCAATTCTGCACATCTAAGAAAATAGAAAAAATATTTTCAATCAATTTTTTTAACAAAAAATCAAAATCTAATCCTTCTCTTTACCACAAGATGTTAAAGTTATTAATCTCTTTACCAATATTGAACTTCTATTCTATGGCTTTCCCATATTTCACAGAAAGTAAAATAATAAACTATTCCAAAATGAAAAGGGTTAAAAGCATGTTAGATGGAACATTTCTAAAAAGACAACATAATAAGTGATCCCTCCACTTATGAAAGCATTGAATTTTGACACTTCAAGTTAATGACCAAAATAAAAAGGTATGGCTACCATTAGCAAGATTAGAACTTCATATTAGTGACAATGCTGGACCAACTTCATAACAAGCAGTTTATTTTGTTAGGTGTATGGTCCAGTCACGTGAAGAAGCTACTTCTTTGAAGAAGGAATCATGTATATACATTTGTCTTTCATACTTGAGATTCTATGTTGATCTGGAAAGCTATATAAGTGGGGATTTTTCAGCATAGGCTGACTTTCGATCATGCATAGATAGAGCATTGATTTTTTTTTAATGCTGTCTGCATTTATAGACCTAATGGGCTCTTCAGATCCTCGTTTTAAGTATTGGATAGACAGTATTCTTACAAGATTGATGCTCACAAGCAGTTTATCTTCAAAACAGTTGATCTGGCAAAAAACTAGACCAATGAGCACTTGTTTAAAGTGGAGTTGAAACTTTCAGTTTCTTCAATAAAAATCAACTTAGCTTTGTTGTCTAGGGAGTTATTCACCTAAGATCCAATAGCAAAGGACCCTACTTTAAAGTTTGAAAGATAAAACTTCTCATAGTTAACTACAATCATCACTCATTAAAATGGGTACAAAAGCATAGTAGTTTCTCATTGCAACCAAGACTTACAGGACGTTCTCTCCATGACATTCAAAACTAACTTGTCATGTAGTGAGGTCTGGAGATTGTACCACAGGAATTTTCACTTCTTTAAAGAAGATTTCCACCTTAAAGAGATAAATCTGCCTAATTTGAAGCTACACAAGTACCAACATGATTATGAAGATACTATCCATGTTGACAGATTCTTCTAAGACCCTTAGACAGGTATTAGGAAGCTATACAGCAGTTCATAACAAAAGATAAAATTCCACCAACTGATAGCTATATATATACTGTTGTATCATTTCTGGCTCACACCTATAGTAGATATCATAATTGCAATGACGCAACAGGCCAGCTCCAACTAGACCAAAAAAACCTTGGCCAAATTTGACAAAAGACTTGGCTTCTCCAAACAACCTCTATTTCTCTTTTCTTTCAGGCAATCAAATCTCATGCATGACTCAGAGATTCTCGTCAAAACTCAGAGAGCCATGCTGAACCTTAAGAGCCAATCTTTTTCAATTGATTTTGGTCACTTGTCACTCAGGCTCGCAAATTTAATGAATTACTTGGAGAATCTTTTAAGTTATTAATTATGACAGACATTAGTTTTGTCTATTGTTTATTCAATATTACACTTGTATTCAATTTTTAAAATGGGATATGCAATCAATTGATCTATTACAAGACATAATTACGAATCCTATTGAATCATTTGATCACTTCTAGATCATTCATGAACATTTAGTGTCTGTGTTTCTTTTCTGTAAGACTTTGCAATCTTGTTTAAATAAGGAAAAACATTAGCATACCTGGTACCATATGCTTCTCAAATCTCAATCCAAACCTGAAAATAGAAAATTAACTATTCACATTTTGAATTTTCAATGGGATGGTAAGGATTTTGTGTGGTCGTAACATTTATCTTCTGATATTTCATAATTGCAATTGTCCCTCAAGAAATCAGCTAGGGTTTTACTTTAGTCTATGCTTTGTTTCGAGCAATGTTATAAAACACTATTAAATACTTCATAGTTCAATTTAGATTATGAGAGAATAAATACAAAATTCATTCCCAAATGAAGACATCTGAATCTGTCGACTTCTCAAACTACTACCAAATTTTGCAGCATCATAAGATTTCAAAGTCCTTAGACCACTCAATTGGTGGCTTGCATGCTCCTGGTCATGTTTTTCATTTTTCATTAAAATGATAACAAATACAACATGTGTGTTAGAGTTGAACCCCACAAAATACGCAAACATTTGATCTACCTTGAGTTATAATAACAATACTTCAAATTTAATGCAAAACTTTAATTGATCTAACTTTCCATCACTTATACAGTCATATACTCCAAAGCATAGGTGAATTATCCCCTGATAAGATAGAAACAACAATTTTGGGCTACAAAATAAATAAAAAATCATATCAGAAAGATAACTAACTGCTGCCTATACATTGCCACATTTTTTCTTTGATTGTAATTTGTTCAGTCTTTTTCTTTGCTAAATGCTTCTGGATCTGACTGTGTATCATGTTTAATTTCCAACATTTTGGGTCTCTGTTGAACCCATCTTCAGGGTATAATGCCTACATTGCTGCACGTCGCCAATAATTGTCTTCCTCATTGCATTGAGAAGGCATTCTTTCATTCATTTAGTGATGATAAAAGGCCCTTGTTCTCCCTATTCTAGTCCACCAATCATCCATACCTGAACTAGACTACTATTAACAATAATTAAAGTCGGCAGCTTAGTAAATAAAGGTTTTCACATACCAGATGTAAACAATGGGGAGCTAAGGCAGCATCTGTGCAGATCAGACTGACCTGCCACTGCCACCTTCAACTGCTGTTCTGCTCTATTAGATCTATGTCAGAGCAATGAACAGAAGCAGCAGCATAGCAAATAGATTCTGCTTTTTAAGTATTTAAGGTTTCCTTCTTTCTGTTTTCCCCTGGGTTCCTGTGTGAGCACCACCGCCACTCCTCATGGCTACCCACTCTTACAGGGATGCAGTCACCCAAAGATGAGATGAAATAGGCAAGAAACCCCTCTTGAATCAAATAGTCTAAGATGCAGCAGCTAGCTGCAAAACTGTGAAAGACAGACAAGACTTTCATATTATCAACTGCTGGTATAAAGTTCTTAATGTGGATATTCCTCAGGAGCAGTGTGCTGAATTGCTCATCAGTCTCATATAGCATGCTTTGGCAGGCAAATTCACTGGTGCTTGGCCTTCCCATAAAACACTGGAAAATTGGGTGGATAGACAGTAGAGATCAAAGATTCAAGGTATGATTGAGATTTCAGTGTGCAGGAAGGGTTTTTTTGTAGCTACTTATCTGACAAAGAAAAGAAAAATATGATATCTTGAAACAGTCCTTATTTTATGGGCTCCCATGGGCTGTAGCTAAACAACCAGTCACCAAATTTTGATCCACTGGAAAAAAAACCATCAAGGATGCCAGTCTGGGTGAGACTCCACTCTCTTCCCCTGCATTTGTGTAATGAAGACACCTTGGATGCAATAAGAAATGCTATTGGGGCATACAAAACATGCACTAAGCCCAAAGAAAATAACTACTCGGTAATCCGCATTTGTGTAGAATCTTCTAAAAGGGAATCCTGAGGCCATTAGCTTGAGATTGAACAAGTTGGTATTCACTCAGAAGCCTTGACTATGAGTATTCCTTTCAAATGCATTATCTGTTATAAACATAGGCACTTTCGAAGGGACTGCCCCAAAAAGTCAAGAGTAAACCAGTAGCAAGAAGGTCAAAATGAAGAGTTGAAAACTTGAAACAGACTAGTGAGCAAAGTAGCAACCACAAGGTAAATCCTGTCTCTTTTGCCAAAGATTCCTCTTCTTCCAATCCTTTTAGTGTCTTGTCCCCAGAGGAAGATCCTGTGGAAGATGAGGCGATTAAGGTGACCAAAGGAACTGAAGGGAAAGCTGGAAATAAGTTGATCCCACCTTTCCATATTGAAGAAACACAAGTACCTGCCCTATTGGATAGGAAAGAGATGGAAGAAGAAGATGCCCTTCACCTGTCATTACTCAAAAAGCTAAACGTAGAAGAATACAAAGGTTACCATTAGATCTAAAAAGGCATCCGAGAATATTACAGCAGGCAAACAAGCCACATTGGACTTGGCTCTCAAAGCTACAAAAAATCAGGCAAACAATAAAGATCCTCTTTTGGAATTTCAGAGGCATTATTTTTGGTCCAGAGTTAAATGGAACAGTCAAAGCAGTCAAGCTCTCTGCATATTTTGCCAGCAGAACAGATATTAGGCTAAAATTAGCCCAGTCTATGTTTACAATGTATTCATAGTTGTACGCTCTATGAGTTTTGGTTCGGAAATGCAAATTTTATGTGTGTTGTTTTGTCAAGATAGGTGGGCTGATTAGATGTCTTTTTCTCTCGTGTCAAATTTTGAAAAACCCTGCTAGATAAGCCTCTTGTAGAACTGTATACTCTGTACTGCTCCAATCTTTGTCACAGCTATTGTGTCAATGTTTGTAAACCTTGTGCTTTATAAATAATAAATCATTTATTTTTATAAAAACAATAGCTTTAATAGCAAACTCCACTTGTTTTTCATTGAGGCCGGTGCAAATCCTTCAAGAATCTTGGTAAGTTCCCATGAGACAAAAATTCAAAACTGCATACAAAATTTCCTACAACTAAATGCAAAAGAGGGATTTCTTACAATTTAAACTATCATCATCAGGCTCATTTCTATCATGAAATATCAATCCCAAACTATCCTTGCAATTTTTTTTCAAGCATGATATAACAAGTAGATTAGTCTGCTGAATTATGCATTCTTGTTTCTATTACCATTTAGATTGCAGTCTCCTACAAAAAAACAGATGTGCTAAGGATTTGAGAAATTTTTAAGCCTTTTGGCAGTTATAGATGTGCACATAAACACCTTTACTAAAAAGTAAAAACCAAATTCCATTCCTTGAGAACATAAATCATCACCAAAAGCATGCAGTGATCTACTTTCCTACTGTGATACTAACCTGATTTATAAGTGCATAAAAAATCCTAGAGCTGAAGCTGTATATTTACTCTTCAAGAAACAAAAGAAGGACAAACTACCACATCTGTGGGTATGATTGAGCTCATTTGTAATTAATAACATGAAAATGCATACCATCAGGATGATAGTGTTTAGCAAGACGTCTATATGAAGCTTTTATTCTTTCTTCATCAACATCCCTATCCAGCTCTGCCAATGCCACAAAAAGAAATCAGAACTTCAGATTAAATTTTTAAAACACCCTTCTCCTTCTCTATCATTGCTCAGCATGACAGCAGAGAAACTTTAACACAACAGCATCTTCCTAATGAGAAGCAATAAATAAAATTGTATAAGAAATAGGCAGATGACTAAAGACTAAACTGTAACAAATAATAACAAATGTGATTTGTAAATGGAACCAAAACAAGCATTCTCTTCTTTCTCTAAGTCCTGAGAATCCAATCACAAAAGACAGGAGAGCATGAAAGTGAGCTAGTCATGGTTGTTACGGTACAGAATTTAAGCTCCAACAATGATTACAATCAACTCAAGAAGGTTGGGAAAATGATGAGAACTCATTTGTAGATAGATTGAGCCACCATGCTCCTATAAAGCTTAAGCCACAACAAGGTATAAATTTGAAAGAAGTGAGAAAAAAATTAGCCTGGCCCTATATGATTAGCATATGGACTTTCCAAAGGCCAATAGCAAACCCTGCAACTCATCCCTCTAGCCAAAAACAGGAAGTAGCAGTATTTTCATTTCAAGGAAAAATCAAGCAATTTGAGACAGGTTTTGCACTCACCCATTTCATTTTAGAATATATTGTGGAATGGATTATTACATAATTGATAGGATAGGAATATAATATAAAGAAAAGGTTTGAATTATTCTCTAGTTACTTTTCAAATATGAAAACACTTTCACACTTGTGCACAATCATCTGCATTTAAAAAGTAACGACAATTGATCAGAATTAAAAATAACTGGTTTAGCATGGATCAAAATTCATCATGATTGACCTCAAATGCCCATGGTGGGAAATGAGCCATAATGATATGTAGTAAAATTCAACCATATATGATATAACTACAATTACTAATTCTATCCATGTATACTTCATCTTATCTGTAATTGAGGTTGATTTTTGTTATGGAGATTTTTATGTCAAATCCAGATCATTTTAACAACCCAATTCGGGAGCACAAGTCTAAACCAATACCTCTTTGGCTAAAAGCCAAGGAATGAGGGGTATCCATTCAACCAAAGTTGCCAAGGGTGCAATCTCAGCCTCATCCCTTATGGCATTATGGGGCTTGCACTCAACAACATTAATCAATGGTGGGCTCTTTCAAAACCTTTCAACTTTACCAATAGACCAAGGGTAGACCGAGGGCAATGGTGGTTTTCAAGATGATTAAATCATGGAATATATCAAACGAAATTGTTTGCCTTGCATTAATACTAACTAATCTAGAATATATCAAGACATCTGTGGCTTCATGTCTTATCCTTTTCATTGACAAGAACCAATGCTGTGTAAACCATTCTTTGTCGTTAGAGATGGGTTCTTGTGAGCCTCAATACTACAAATCAAATATGGCTCAATGAAGATTGACTCAACAATATGTAATTGAATCCCAATAAATTATCACATTATTTGATGCATTGTGAAAACACCACTTATATGAAAATGAATGAGCAAGGGAGCTCTTTAATGAAAGGTTTATTAGGCACAACACTTTGCATAAGGTTTTTCAAATGGGGTAGAAAGCTAAGTGGCCTTGAATGTGAAGGAAACTCCATGGTTATGCACACTTGAGAGCCAGAGCCGTACTAGGATATGGGACCTCCCAGGAATGATTTAGTGCTTCACCCATGTGAGCATAACCTAGACACAATGAATGCTAAAGTGGACCATTTATGTTCATTGGAAGTGGGTTAATGTGAACCACTACTCATGAAATATGGGTCGAAGAAGATTAACACCTTAGAATTGCCTATGTCTTCAGTTAACTGTGATGGAAATGCCCAAACTGTCTTAGTAAATATAATGCTTGGCAATGCTCAAATAGAATCAATCCAGGAAACAAACATGGGAAAAGCATGAAATGAGATGATAAGAAGTTATCACAGGGATGTAATGGTAATGGGAGACTCAGGTTCAAGAATGTAACCCAAGTTAAAATCTCCCTATTCACAATAACTATGAGGCAATTACTAATTCCAACAGATGTGGTGAGGCTGCGGAGTAAAAAACAGTATAGAACCCCCACCAATGGAATTACACCACTCACTTGTTATATTTTTGTGTCAATTAACTATTGTTCATGCACACGGAGATTCATCCTATTTTTTTAGTGATTTTTCTTCTTCTGCTGAAAACTAAATTCTGGCCTATTTTAATTGTTAAAGCTGCTAGGAATAGGCGCTCATATTTAGTACTACTTTTCCTAAATCTAGGCACTTTCTTTGGCTGCTTTGTTCCTCTCTTTTTACATTTTATTCAAAGGAGCTGGGGTTTTATATTGTCATCTTTAGAGAGCTTCTAGGTAATGAATAAGACAAGAATTGACTCCCGATTTAAAGTGTTTTTCTTCTACTTTGGTGTTCCCAAGTTTGAAATTTTTTATAAACCTTGGATGCCCACGTTTGTGTTAAAGAATATTCAGAATAATAAGATTTTATTTTTCAGACAGCAAATAACTCTCTTTTCAATTTAATCCATTGTTTTTGTACTTTCACTGGAGTGTGTGTGCACGTTAACATAATCAACAAGCAAAAGTTTTGATTGAAGTTTAACTTAAGACAGTTTCAGTCAATCTCTGAGTGTTGAACTTACATATCATCGTCTGAGTTATAACATGGTACCAGATAAAATAACTGAAACCTTCCAGGTTCGTGAATGGAATGTCTTGATATCTGTAAGAGGGAGTTGCTGGAAGATTTCAGTGGCCTTACTTCAGTGATTGAAATAATCTAGACTTGTGAAAGATTGCGGGCTGCAATGCCCTAAATGCTCCAATGATTGGAGTTTTGATATGCACTTGTGATAGGCTGTTGAACTGATTTATTTTTAGTGGATTTGTTTACTTTCAGCATATTCCTGCCACTGCAAGCATAACTACTCTCGGTCTCTAAATGTGTAAGCACCTAGAAGGTACTTCCAATTTTACCCTTTGGAAGTGCAAATCACAAATGCTACTAGAAGAAGTTGTTATTCGGGTCTATGTCATGTTCCCTTTCCAAAATTAATGAATTAAAAATAAGGGAAAAGCAATTTAAAATTAAATTAAAATAAAATGGAAGGCCCCAAAAAGGCAACTATAAAAGAGAGGTCAAGGCACAAAACAATCATCCCATTTTGTCATTTCATTATTCCTTCCATTTTAGAAATTGAAGCATTCAAGGACTAAAAACCTTGGTATTGGGGATCCGGAGAATGAAAACTCTCTAACTTTCCATGGTTGGATTTGGGGACAAAAAGCCTCATCTCCATTTAAGGCAATTCTATTCAAGAATAGCACTTGGGCTTATAGATTGAAGTCGTATTTTGCTTGCTACAATTTTGTTACAGTGATTTGAAATCATTTTCAACTTGCATAAAGTATTGCTTCAATAATTTGTTGAAGATTTCAGCTTGTGGAGGTTTGGATTGATTAATATTTGCAAGCAAATCAAATATATATATTTTTATTGGCTAATTGAAAGATGTTTTCAGATCATTTGTAGACCTAATATGGGTAATTTATGAGGGTTTGTTGTTGTTGCATAAATCGTTGCTGATTACATTGGCCGTCATAGATAAAAATCAGACCTGGGATTTCTATATAGGTGTTTCCATGTTTATTGCTGCTGTCGTCATTTATCCAATCACTCATTATCCCATTCTACTTTCATATTTAGTTACTTTCAACATAAAAGGGTTTCATATAAACATTAGTGAATGATAGTACTGTTGTCCATAAGAAATCAGTCATAAATCAGCAGTCATATTTGATATGTTTGACACATACAACCCAGATCTGTTGTTTATGTTGCATTTGATGATGTATACCAACATTGTGAGGGTTTGAATTTGTTGTTTGGAAATGTGAATTTAATTTCCAAGGGTTTACATTATTGCTAATCGGCTAGGGTTTTCCATCTACATTGATCATTTGATTATTGTTTCAACTTGCACATATTTGATAAATCATCCATTTCTTAGAGTTGTTTGATTGGTGACATTATAGTAGTACCAGAACAATGGTATTGCTAGCATGTTTGGGAAAGAGCTAGTCTTTTGATGCAGATCTAGTTTGATGCACAGAAGTTGTAATGTCCCTTCTGCCCTGCCAATGATTATCAAATTTAAAAATAGTGTTTTCAACACTCTAATTATACAACATTATATAATAATAATAATATAAAATAATAAGAATTAAAAAATAAATAAAATCCCTATACAATAAAATAATAAATAAGATGAAATTTAAAATTGGACACCAAAATGGAACCTATGGCCCCAACCCAAGGAAGGTAAAATAGCAGATTCCCACTTCTCATTTTGGCATTGGATTTTATTTTCTATCTGGCAACTGGAATTTCCAATGATTAAGCCAATCAGGACGAAATCCCTCAACTAGTGATTTGAGGCTAGGATGCAAACCCTCACCTCAATTTAGCAATCCTATCTAGGGGTTGCAATCGTGCAAAATTGGAGATCTCAATCCATTTCAAGTTCTGCATTCAAGTTTAGTGAGCTACTATTCAAGGATTGTTATGAATTACTGAGGAAATTGGATCATTAAATTTAAACAATCCCCACACTTTCACTGGCAAGTCAGAGCTTGATCTAGGTGATGAGTTAAACCAAGAAGGGGGTGATCACAAATTTTCCTATTCCTAGACTTTGCAAGTCTGGAAATCATTGGAGAATACAATAAACCACTACCTTGTGACAGACAAGGTGTGGAATGGAAAGCCTCCAAGCGGCGGCTATTGCACCAATTCAAGTCTAAAGCCACGATATCCCTACACAAGGAGAATTGAGGCAACATTATAAGTTAGTAGTCAGAAGAATTAATGTAATTATACTCCCAATGCTAGACAATGCTTGGATGATTTGTCAGTGAACATTATTGAGGTCTAATTCATTGCAAATTGCTAGCGAACTCTGTCAAACCATGATTCAATGATATTGCGGAATTATCTTATGGTATCACTATGGTTTATGTTAAAATCGAATCTGTAACTGCTAGGCATAAAGCTAGAAATAAGGGTTAAACTTAAAGAACTGTTTCTAAGTACAATGTTGTTTAATATTTAGACTGTCACTATACAATAGAATTGGAACTCAGCAACATATTCATCTCTGTCCAGTCAGTACCATTCCCTGTGTGTGTTTTTTCCAACAAGACACATTATTTTTCACAAGAAGTAATTAATAGATCCATTACATTGGTACCAGAGCCACAATCCTGCCAGCCTATGGATAAATTTTCTGATTGCATGCAGTTGAGCTAAAGGGATCTAAGGGCTCTAGAAAGGTAGGAAAAGAGATTGGAGGCTGCTCAAACAAAGACCAATGTTGGAATAGGGGGTAAGAAAAAGATTGTAGATCAAAAAGACAAGTTGGATGCCTTCATCCAAAAACAAAAGCAAACAAACTAACTACTCATCCAGACAATACAACAAATGAATGTCACTCTAAACACCACCAAACCCACACAAAATCTCGCTAGTGAAGGAGTAACTCGGATGGTCCAAGCAATCATAACAAGGTTTTAGCTGGATCAACAGTTAGACCTTTCCAACCCACCTTTTTACCCAAGGAAGAGGCTCGTCCTGAAGTAGAAGAGTAGAATCCAACAACATATGACATCAATGCTTGCATGGATGAGTACATGGGCCTTGAACCAAACTTCAAAAATCAAATTAGAATTGCAAATTGTTGCAATTTCAGATCTAGGAGTGGATCAAGTGGATAGAAGACCTACACAACAACCCCATAAAGATTTGCAGCAAAAGTTGAGCAAGTTGACCCTTCCCCCTTTTAATGGATCAAGAAAAAGTACTACACAAGCTTGGTCCAAAAGTTGGATACCTATCTCTCACTCAGCCCTATGTTGTAAAAGGAAGCCATCAAATTTGCAATTCTTCATTTGGAGGGTATAGCCCATGAGTGGTGACATCACAAGATGATTACCCAAGGACATAGTCACATTGCCATCTATGTCAATTTTACACAAAGACTTATAGATATATTTGGCAGGAAAGACCCTGAGATACATTTTAGGGAGTTGGCCCAATTGAGACATGGCACAATGGATGAGTATGTAGCAAAATTCCCACGAGTGTCAATCATGGTTCAAGATGTAACAAAGAGGAGACTCATTGTTTTATTTGTTGAGGGACTAGGAAAGCCACTCAAGGGTTTAGTCAAAAACTTTTGAACCCGAATCCCTACAAGATGTCATCAAGAGAGCACTAAATTACAGGATTCAGTGACTAAGAACAAGTTCTACATTAAGGGTGCACCATCAAGACAACATAAGAAACCCTTCCATAAGGTTTTCCCTCAACCTAAGACACTACCTCCTAAGCCAAGCAAGTGGAAAGAGTCCAAAAATAAGCTTTGAAGAAAAAATTGTGCTTTTCTTGTAGAGAACCATGGGAGCCAAGACATAGGTGCTTGTGAAAAGGACAAGTACACTACATAGAGGTGATGTTCGATGAGGATTCAAAGGTAGAGGAACCCAAGCCTAAGGATGTAGTTGATGAGGTGGTATATGAGAGCAAGGGAGGAGAAAAGTCATCAATAGGCACACTTGCTACATTTTCAAGAGCACCTAGGTATTATCCTTTTCAAGTCAGAGGAATCTTATAGGGATAAAGAGTGACAAGCTTGATTGCTAGTGGGGGCTATCCACAACTTCATCAATGAGGGTTTGGTGACTAGGATGAGATTGAGAATAGATGATTTCAAGGGATTCAATGTTACAATGGCTGTTCAATGTCACAATGGCTGATGGGTTTACTATTTTGTGCAACAAAAGGATTCAACATCTTGAGATGAACCTAAGAAGGCAAAAGAGTGTGGGATAATTTTTATGTGGTTGGCATTGGTGAAACAGATTTGGTCTTGGGTGTGCAATGATTGCATTCACTTGTCAAGTTTACCCAAAACTATCAAACTGGAGTTGAGATTCAAATCTAAAGAAAAGAAGGTGGTTTTTCAAGGCCTATCCAATGGGGCTCCCAAGATTGTTTCAGCAAAAAGGATGGAAAGAGTTTTTCATGGAGACTAGGTGGCTTGGGCAGCAAAGTGTTTGATTACAAATACATGTTCATCCAAGGATGAGAGATCTTACCATGTTGACATCCAATTCATTTTGGATAAGAATAGCAAGGAATTTAGCAATATTCCTTCAAGATTGCCACTAGTTAGGGGTTTTCAGCATGCAATAGAGTTGGAAGAAGAAGCAAAACCAATCATTACTAGACCTTATCATCATCCTAGGAGGCACAAAGAGAGATTGCGAAGGTGATTAAGGAATCGTTGAATATGGGACACATATGGCCCAGCTCTAGCCCATTTGCTAAAGAAGGATACTATGAGGATGTGCATCAATTATAGAGCCCTCAACAAGAAGACAATTAAGAACCGCTATCCCATTCCATGATCAATGAGTTGATAGATGAGCTTCACGAGGCAATGTACTTCTCCAAGATTGATCTACGGTTAGGGTATCATCAACCAAGGGTAAGAGAAAAGGATGTGCATAAAACAGCTTTTAGGTGCCATTATAGGCACTATGAGTTCTCGGTCATACCATTTGGATTGACTATCACACCCACTACATTTCAGTCTTGCATGAACCAAGTATTTATTAAGCAGTTAAGGAAATTTGTTCTAGCTTTCTTTGATGACATCTTGATTTACAGTAAGACATGGGAGGACCATTTGAGGCAAATAAATGAGGTGCTTGGTATTTTAGAGGCAGCAGCCATTCTTTGCCAAGGCATCAAAATGTGAGTTTGGTTTGACCAAGTTATTATGTCTAGGACATAAGATTAGTGCCCAAGGGGTTAGCATGGATGATGAGAAGATTAAGGCAATCATGGATTGGCCTCCACCTAAGAATATAACACACTTGAGACGATTTTTTGGTATTTGCAGCTATTACACGAGGTTTGTCAAAGAGTTTTCACACCTAGCAACCCCATTGATAGATTTGACAAAAAAGGGGGCCTTCTCTTGGAGTGATTCAACACAAAGAGCTTTTGTTAAGCTCAAGGAGGGAATGAGTTTATGTCTTGTTTTGGCTATTCTAGAATTTTCACTTCTTTTCATTTTAGAGTGTGATGATTCAAGGGAGGGGAGGGGAGTGATTCTGATGCAAAACAAAAACCCCATAGCATTTGAGAGTAAGAAGCACAAGGAGTTAGAGAGGAGATTTTCTATCAACAACAAGAAGATGCTAGCCATCATGCATGCACTAGCCAAGTTTAGGCAATATTTGGTTTGTGAGAAATTTGTAGTGAAAACAAATCTTAATAGTTTGAAGTTCTTCCTCAATCAAAAAGATTTCAATGATAGATAGCAAAAGTGGTTAAGGAAGCTACAAGCCTATGATTTTAACATTGAGTGTGTTAAAAGGAAGAATTATGTTGTGGTTGATGTGTTATCTAGAAAACATTATTTGTATTCCATGACCGATATTTTTGTTGATAGGAAGGTTTCTATAATAGTTGAGTATGCCAAAAAGACATTTGCTATTGATATTTTGGATGGCAAGCTACAAAGATGGCAAGTACAAGGTAGTTGATGAGTTCATCCTTTATAAGGTTCGAGGGTATTTCGTTCCAAAATCAAAGATCAAGGCGAAAATCTTTAAGGTATGTCATGACACACCACTAGCTAGTCATCTGGGGTACCACAAGACATATTGTAAAAGTTGGGAAAAATCAACTCCACAACTCCCAAAGATCACTTGTAATCAAACACCTGTCACAGAAAGAGAAAATAGCAAAGCTATGGAGGCCAAGAGCTATTGATCCAAAAAAGCATGAATCATAATTAATGTGCATCTTAATGATTACACAATAGAGAATACTTATAAAAGGATAATAAACCTAGAAACCCTAGGTGAGGATAAAACAAGATCATGACATGTGTCCTCATCCTATGACATGAGACATTAAAAAGAACATGAGCTAAGTAAGCTTAAGTAATTAGAGAAAAAGGGACCTAATAATTAAATAAATAATTAATTAGGAAATACCTTTTACTCTAACACCCCCCTTAAGTGAAACTTAGGGAGAAGCTCAAAACTCTAAAGATGAATGCATGATGGGTCCCAACAAAAAAAGCCTAGTGAGGTACCCATGTACAAACAAAAGATCTCTCAAAATCGGAGAAAAAGGAGAAAAACCCTGTGGGAGAAAACTCTTCTCCAAAAGAGAGAAATACAAGTGAAGGACTAAAGAAGCCTTCAAAAATAGATTCTCCCAAAAGAGTAAGAACAAAGGATGAACATGAAGAACACCACTGAAGCATGAAGAAGTTGCAAACACTGTCAAAGAATGACTACTATAATGCTGAAAGAAGAACCCTCTCTAAAACAAATGATGATCAAGATCAAGAAGACAAGAATTTGCATGAGCGCCCCCAATGACACTATGTGAATTAGATGGCAAACAAAGGCAAAACATCTGGAACTCGAAGATACAAAAGACACAGGTACCAATAGTCTGAAGAATTGATCAAGTGAAAATGGAAGGTCGCCTCCAGAAACAGGATGCAAGAGTGTGAGTTGTGGAGTTGATTTTTCCCAATTTCTACATGGTATCAGAGCTATTGATCCAAAAAAGCATGAATCATAATTAATGTGCATCTCAATGATTATACAATAGAGAATCCTTATAAAAGGATAATAAACCTAGAAACCCTAAGTGAGGATAAAACAAGATCATGACATGTGTCCTCATCCTATGACATGAGACAAAAAGAACATGACCAAAGTAAGCTTAAGTAATTAGAGCAAAAGGGACCTAATAATTAAATAAATAATTAATTAGGAAATAGTAAAATACCTTTTACTCTAACACATACAAGCAAGTAAGAGGGCATTTTTCTAGGAGGGACTCAAGGGTGATATTTTGACACATTTTAGAGAGTATTTGGCTTGTCAATAAAACAAAGTAGAACATGTATTTCCAATTAGTTTGTTGCAGCCTTTACCCATTCCAAATCAAAAATGGGAGAGCATCTCCATGGATTTTATCAAGGGTCTTCTGAAAGTGCAAGGTAAGAATTATATATTTGTGGTAGTGGATAAACTCACCAAATATGCTCATTTTTATGCCATATCCTCAAAATACAAGGCTCCACAAGTGGCTAGTTTGTTTTATATAAAGATACTTAGACTACATGGGCTGCCAAGATATATTGTGAGTGGCAGGGACAACAAACTTATTAGTTTGTTTTGGCAAGAACTCTTTTGGTTGATAGGTACAGATTAACTACAATCACTAATTAGCACCCTCAAACAAATCAGCAAATGAAGATTGCGAACAAATGGGTTGAAAGGGTATTTGAAGAATTATGTCACGGGATAGCAAACAACATGGATTAAGTGGCTCCACCTTGGGGAGTATTGCTACAACTCCATTCATCATATGTCTATTGGCATTACTACTTTCAAGGCACTATATAGTTATAGTCTCTTTTCATTCATGGATTTGATTTTTTTAGATAGTTGAGTTCCTGGAATTAGAGATTTGATATAGCAAAGTCTAGATATTTTACATGCACTCAAGGAAAACCTACAATAGGCCCAAAATCAACAAAAGATGTATGTTGATCACCACCGATTGGAGAGAACTTTTGAGGTGGGAGACATGATTTTCTTTGAGGTTACATCCCTATAGGCAATCTTCCCTCAAGATGAGTGGTGCAGAAAAGCTTAATCCACGATTTTATGGGCCTTATAAAATCATACGGAGGATAGGTGAGGTTGCATAAGAGTTGGAACTATCAAAAAAGAACAGAAATCATAATATTTTTCATGTGTCATGCCTTGAGAGGGCTCTTGGACAACAAGTCACGCTATCTTTAGAGCTGCCACTAGTTGATGATGAAGGGAAATTGATTTTGAAGCTGAAGGCTATGATTGACATGAGAGAGAGAAGGCTAAAAAACAAGGTCATTCCAAAGTATTTGGTAAAATGAAAAAATCTACAACTTGAGAATGCTACATGGAAAGGAGTGGAGATTTTTTATCAGCCAAGTCTGAAATTGCTTGTGGGCAAGCAATTCGGGGAAGGGAGGATTGTCATGTCCCTTCTTCCCCACTAGTGGTTATTAAATTTAAAAATAGTGATGTTCAACACTCTAATTATATAACATTATATAATAATACAAAATAATGAATTAAAAAATAAATAATAAATAAAATGATATTTAAAATTGGGCACCAAAATGGAACCTATGGCCCCAACACGAGGAAGGTATAATAGCAAATCCCCACTTCTCATTTGGCATTGGATTTTATTTTCTATTTGGCAACTAGAATTTCCAACAATCAGGCTAATGAGGATGAAATCCCTCAACTACTGATCGAAGGTTACAATTCAAACCCTCACCTCAATTTAGCAATCCTCTCTAGGAATTGCAGTTGTGCTAATTGGAGATCTTGATCCATTTCAGGTTCAGCATTCAAGTTTAGCAAGCTACTGGATTGTTATCAACTGCAAAGGAAATTGGATTGCTGAATTTGAACAGTCCCGATACTATCACTAGCAAGTTTGAGCTTGATCAAGGTGGCAAGTTAAACCAAGAAGAGCATGATCTTAAATCACCCTATTCCTAGACTCCCTAGGCCTGGAAATCATTGGAGAATACAATAAACCACCACCTCACAGCAGACAAGGCACGGAAAGAAAAGCCTCCAAGCAGCAGCCACATTTTCATCCACTCCTACAGTGCTAATCTAGGTCTGAAGCCACAATATCCTTAAGCAAGGAGAATCAATGTGACATTATAAGTTGGTAGTCAAACGAACTAATGTAATTATACTCTCAGCACTAAGCAACGCTTGGATGATCTATAAGTGAACATTATTGTGGTCTAATTCATTGCAATTTGCTGGCAAATTTTGTCAAACCATGATTCATTGATATTGAGGAATTATATATGGTATCACTGTGTTTTATGTTAAAAATCAGATCTGTAACTGCTAGGTATAAAGCTAGAAATAAGGGTTGAACTTAAAGAAATGTTTCTGAGTGCACTGCTGTTTAATATCTAGACTGTCATTATACAACAGAATTGGAATTCAGCGACTTATTCATCTCTGTGCAGTCAGTACTATTTGCCTTAGTGTGTGTGTTTTCCAACTAAACACATTCTTTTTCCCAACAAGTAATTAGCAGGTCCATTACAGAAGTGACAAAGACTTCGATATTATCAGAGGGAGAGAAGAAAGGAAAGAGAAGAGGAAACCATGGATGACCAAGATAGGAGAGAAAAACCGAGAATAATTGTCTATTTCTGCCCACAGGTTTGTATGTGTTTGCCCAAGGCATGGCCCCGATGACCTGAACACACCCAATACATCTTAGACGTCCTGATTTGTCCAAGTTGTCAGGGCCATATAAGCAAATATTTTTCTTGGGAATTTCTTGGCATACCAAAAGATAAAGATATTTTCAATTTCTCAAAATCTTATTAGGAAATAAACAGGAATATATCAGAATCACAAAAAATGCAAAAAGATTAAAATAAAAGAGAAACAACTGATGTTTTTACATTTAATGCTATCCTAATTGCTTAGAGAGTGAGAGAGTGAAAGTAAACAAGAGCCTTCACCATGAATTTTAAAATATGGATTTTTCTCATCAATTTTGAGATTGCTGATCACAGGCAATTGTAATGTAAATCTATTTAACAATGTTCATAAATAACTCTGCCAGAATGATAATGAACCCTTTATGCAATAAAACACGACTAAAACAAGTAGAACCTGTTAACCCTACCATTCTCCTTAATTGTCAGGTTGAAGAGATTAATCTATACACAAAATGGTAACTATAGGATTAAAATTGATAACTGGCTCTCTAAGCTCTTCAAATACCTCTTAAGTTTACAACAGTGGAAACAATCACACTTAATCATTTCACGACAGCAATGTCCCATCTTAACAACAATGTTTTATAACATCCTTATTATCAGCAGTATTTCCTATAATGTTATGACAGTGACACCCATATTAATCGATTAGAATACTAACAATGATTTTACTGAACACCATACTGATCAATAATGATACAGGTCGCAATAATGACAGAAAGCAGCTGATCAGTGATCATAAGAAGATTACTAATCACAGGAGGATAGCTATATCAAAAGACAATAATGAGGCCAACAATCTCAACTGATACAACATTATTAACAATTAATATGTAACAATGACAATTCCCTAACAATGACCTCAATAATGCAACTATGTTTACAAACGAAGTAATGGCAGCAATATCCATTGATGAGTAGAAATGACAGCGAGTCAACAACAGGACTAACATCTGCGGTGCAATAATAATGACAAGTCAAAGGATAGCACAATAATTTGACAGTTTTGTCTAGTAACAATTATGCTTATGAATCACAAATAATGACAGAAGTGCTCACTGTTATCAAAGGCAATGGTCATAATTGCTAATCACAATGATAACAGCCATATTCCCTGTTCACAAGGTTTTCAAACCCACCTATTCCAAGTGTCTTCACAACTGTAGATAACTATGATAATTTTTGAAATAACAACAACAATAATTGCCATTGTCCCTTGATGATAGACCGTTAATTGCTATTAAATAATGCAGCTGGAAACCTTGACAGTCACTTACACTGTTCAAGCTGTAAAACCCTTTTATAAAAGTTCCAGAGAAGAAAGATCAAAAAACCGCAATCTGAGGCTTATCTAGAAAAAAAAAAATTATCTCAATATTACCAGCAAAATATTGCAATGTTTTGGTGACATTTTAGTCAATGTTGTGGTCAACAATATTTTGAAAAACTTGGAAAATTTTCAGGAGAATATTGGGAACCCCACCGAGAAAAGATATATTGGGATATATCACAATATTATAAAGATATCTGCTTCTATGGCCCGAACCATACCCAAAGTGGACCCCCAGGGAACCCAGACTTTTACCTATTCAGGCCAGGTACAGATCGGGATGGCCAAACCCGGCAACATAAAGAAACTCAGAATCCTTGAGCATGTATAAGGATGGTGAGGATGTTTGATGTTGGATTTAAGATGGAATGAGGTATAGGGATCTCATGATTGCAATGGTCAACCTTATCCTTGAACCAAACCAATCCATGCCCAAAGAAACTTGGTGGATGAAACAAAAATCTGTCTGCTACAAGTGTGATTGCCAGTGCAGGTAGCAGCAATATGCAGCACTATTTGTTGTCACCTTTTTCTCATAGAAGAGAAATAAACATCTTACTACAGCAGATTTTGATGAAATATCTTTCAACGGTCTTTGTATCTTACTGAATAAGCATCTTACTACACTGATGTGATTGGTGAACAAAAACTACAACCATATGTCCAATTCTTCCTGAGAAATCATCCGCCAGTATTCATAAGGAGAACTGATATAATTTTCAAAGATCAAGGTGAGAAAGACTGCCACTAAGGCCCTTCAAAAAAGAATACTTCACTTCAGGGATCACCATCTGACGTTTTATAAGATGGGTATTTACCAATCAAACTTATACATTGCCCACACAAAACAATGAAGAAACATGAAATAGTCATTCAATCTCATTTTATATTCAAGATTGTTAATATGCTATTAATATTTAAACTGATGAAACACCTGAAGTACCATTGTTCGGGTAAGGAAATCAGAACTATAACCATCTTAATGAAGCATGGCTTGGATAGACTGTCACAAACGACCTTCAAATCACATATTTAAGATAACTCGAGAATAATCAAGCTGGCATAAGAGGCCAAAAATGTACTGTGGCCAAGCATACGTGAATACTGCAGCTAATGAAGATATTGAGTGTACATTATCAAACCACATCAAGTGTATATATACATAGTATATTCTCAGTGCAAAATGAGATTTTGTGACCTTTTCGTGATTCTTAGTTGTTTTGTGTTGACAATGGTATTGGATTGGTTTGTAATTCGCCATGCAAATTTGACTTTTTTCACAATTCTTCATTGTTTTGTTTTGCCAGTTCTATTGGGTTGGATGGTAAATAACGCTACAAAATGAGACTAGATGACTTTTTAATGATTCTTTGTTTTGCTAACTGTATCAGGTTAATTGGTAAATACTCATATTATAAACCATTACCTGGTGATTCTAGAAGTAAACCATAAAACTGCACATAGCATGAAATAAACCATAAAAAATGTGCATAACACGAAAACCTAAACCATTACATGGTGATTCTAGAAGTAAAACATAAATACAGCACATTCCATGAAGTAAACCATTAAAAAGGTGCATTCAAATACCCATCGTTTTGCAGGTCTAAAGGGCCTTAGCTCTTGGCCTCGGTCAAAATATAAAACAATATATAACTAAGCGAAGGCAATAAACTACTACACGCCCAATTGAATTCAAAGGCATCTAGCAAGCTATAATCTAGTGGTAAGTGCGTACACTTCCCATGATGATGTTCCAGGTTAAAAACCCTCCTAGGCTTGTTGACCTTTAATTAAATGGCATTTTGACTAAGCAGATAAGCATAAGGTGTAGGACAAATTCAGGTGCAAGTCCAAGTGGACTAGGATGCTCGCTAGCGGATATTACAAGGCGTAAAGTTCCCATGATTTGTTAGCCGAAAGTTCAACTGTGATTGAGGCAGAAATTCGATTATGGGACAATACCAAAATGAGGTGATAACCAGCTATTAGAGTGGGCCAGGTCTAAGTACCGAGTGAATTTGCTGGAAAGGGAAGAACTCAGATGTGGATTCTTGCCCAAAATGTTGCCTGTAAATCAATTCATTGGCAAGGTAGAAATTGAATTGTAGAGCAAAAGTGGAATGGGGTTGGAACCAGATTGAGTTGAGGGCGGCAGCATGAACTTACCAAGAGTTTCATATGGTGATTGTTGAGAATTCCAAGCGGATGCCTTGGTTGATATTCCCCTACTGTTTAAACGAAAACCCAACTCAGATCTTTGCCTGTTGTTGTGTTGCAGCCTAGGCAAAAGGTTAATGGGCCTGAATTTCGATGTACGAGTCTTAAAATGGAAGGTCATTTGCCTGTTGCAGCAAATTAAGGATGCGACCATATGTGAACGACAAACTGTCCTAAAAGCAGCCATGGATCTACTCTAATTTCTTTCGCAAGTTCCGATCGTAATCGAGGCTACTGGGCATTTTGGGCTTTTAAATCCATCATATCAGCCATACAAAAGGTTAAAGGTGCCAGAAAGGTTAAAGTATAGTAGATTCAAAATTATTTTTGATCAATATCATTGGTCTAAATTTTAGGTGTCATATGGATGGTCTTTTAATATTTTTATATTTAAAAAATAAATGTCTATTTTAAATGAAAAAAATTGTTATTTATTATTTATAATATTGTAAATCATAATTATTTTTATGGATGGTTTTTTAAGATTTTTATATTTAAAAAATAAATGTCTATTTTAAATTTTTTTTAAAAATTACATGGATGGTTTTTTAAGATTTTTATGTTTAAAAAATAAATGTCTATTTAAATTTTTTTTAAATGTTATATATATATATATATATATATATATATATATATATATATATTAAATAAAATCAATTAGTTATTTTATAGAGATTTGGTTCACGCTATTAAAATAATAAAATTTATAATCGTTTCTAGGATTTTAAAAAAATTAAATTTAAATTAATCTTAAATAAATTGATTACAAGCATTATTATTATTAATATTTTTCAAAATTTATTAATTTTAAAACATAAATAAATAAAGTACAAATAAGAATTAAATTAAAATAAAAGGGAAAAAATGGCACAAAACTCCAAAAATTGTAGAGCAAGGCAGTGAATAAGGCCACAAATAATGATGAAAGCACCAAAGAGAAATTTAAGGAAATGTGCATAGATGTTACCAATCTTGTAGAGAAATATGTGAAGGAATTAGAATTGATTGCACTAATCTTCCTCAGTAGAAAATTCAATAGGTGTGACATCAGTAATTGGGTAATCCAAAATTGGGATGTTGATCTAGTATTGAACTATACACCAGAGGGCTTTTTCATTATCGTCTTTCAATATAAAGAAGAAAGAGACAATTTTTTGAATGTGGACTGTTGGAAGAATGGGAGTTGTTATCTAGACCTACAAAAATGGCAGCGCAACTTCAAAGCCTTTTTGTATCATCCACCAGATGGACCTATATGGTTGCAACTATATAATTTACCATATGAATATTAATCAGGGAAGTGTCTAGCCAAAGTAGTCGATGCAATTGGACAGACAATTGAAATTGAATTACGAGAAAGTGTGGTGCAAAGGCACCTAGGTTCTCATGCCCAAGAGGGGTAAAAAGTTATTGTTTTGTTTTGTTTAAGTTTTTAATATATAATAAGGTCCAAGAAGACCATTTTAAATGTGTTGGAGTCTAGTTTGGGTCACTAGGTGTTAAGTTTGTGTGCAAATGTAAAAGTGTCAAAGTTGTTGAATGTTGTCAAGTTGCAAAAAAACAACTTTTGCAATTTTTTGTGTCTAGTGGAAGGTGAACGGTTGGAAGTTGAAAATTAGTTTGTAATTGTTGGTAATTTGATGGATATGCCATAAAAATTCCTTGTAAGGTCGAAGACCAATTTGGAGTGTGGTTAGAAGTTACAATTTTGAAGTTTAAGCAATAAAATTCTTTTGTTTTCTACAAATTTGAACATTGCATCACTATTCTTTGATATAGTACAGTACTGTATGGAATTTTCATGCGCTGCACATGATTGGGTGTGATAGAGGATTGAGTTAGCTTTCATTTAAAATTGGTTTGGTTGATTTTCGTTAAGTTTTATGTAAGTTATGATCAAATTGGTGACTGCCACTTCCAAAAAAAATTGTAACCAGCCTGTTGCAACATATGGTACGAATTTGATATTTCATATCTTGATTGTAGACCAATTGGGATTGAAATACATATGAATCTACTTTCTAATGCACTTAGTCTTGTTGATTTTTGTTGAAATTGGAGAGAGATATTGCAATTTTGGCAAAAATAATTCAAAATTGTCATAAACCCTAGGCAAGGTAACTAGTGACTTTCAAAATATGATTTCTCATGGTTTCCACAATGGAGAATTCTAATTTTTTGTGTGGGAGTCTGAAATGTTGTATATTACCATGCTTCAAAGTTGCAGGGTTCCATATTGAGTTTTGCATGTGTTTTGATGATGCCCTAGGTCTGATTTTTTATGTTTTAGGCTTAATTGGCAAAAGGATGGTCCATTTTTTAAGGATTTCATACAAAGTAACCTACCCTAATTTTGAGATATGTTGTATAAATCCAAAATGGGTATCTAGAACTATATTTATATTTTAGAGATCATGTCTGCAATAGAAGTTATGGCCAAAAAACTCAATTTGTTGCCCCCATGTTTTAGGCTTTAAAGATTGAAGGCTTGTGAAGAAAAACCCATCAAGTGATGTTTTAGGGTTTCAAGATTTGATTTAGTTTGTGTTGAAGTTGACCACCCCTAATTTGCATCAAATTGGTATTAGAGCCTGAAGATCTGGGCAAGAATTTTTTTGGAGTTTATGTGTTGTCTTTTTGCAGGTTGAAGGAAGAACCTGGATGCCAAAAGACTATGTAGTGAAGAAAGGAGGAAACCTAGGTGAGGTATCATGAAAACAAGAAGAAGCAAGGTGAAAGAGACTTGCTTGAGAAAGAAGAATAGAAATGTTGAGGAGATTTGTCTATGGAGACTTGTAGAGTAAGGAGGTACCAAGCAAGAAACAAGTGATGAGAAAAGAGAAAAGTGAGATAAAGAAAAAGGATGAGAGGGAAAAACAAATGGATGTTAAACAAGAGATAATAGATTTGAGGCAAGCCTTGGAGAAAATGAAATAAATTCAAGAAGAAATGGAAAAATGAATGAAACTTGAAATGTAGCAACTCCTTGAGAGAGCAAAACAAGCAAGTGGTTGGCATCTACCAATAAGGAAGAAGGTTAAATGGCATCTAACAATATTTGTGAGTGTGTGTTTACAGGTGCAACAGATGTAAATGAAGATGGAAAAGGGTATAAAGAAAAAGGAGAAGTGTATGCAGATTGTTATGCACTGTATGGTGAAGAAGATGTTACAAAAACAACAGAGGTAATGGTTGCATTTTCTGATTTTATGGGTGATGAATATGTTGACATATTGTATTTGAATGATGAATATGAAGACATAGATAGTGGTACTGAGGCATATGAACAAGAACTCAAATTTTGGTACCTTGAAATTGAGAAAATGCTCAATAAGAGATGGTACAAGAACAAGAAAAAATATCTAGGGAAAGTTGTAGAGATGAAGGACAAGTTTCTGAAGAATTGGAAGACCAGGAAGAGAGAGACAACTTGCACTCAAATAGACTTGAGTTTTTCTTCCCCTTGGGAGTATAGCACAGGGGCACCTAGGTTGTCATGCCGAAGAGAGGTAAAAAGTTAATGTTTTGTTTTGTTTAAGTGCTTAATATGTAATAAGGTCTAAGAAGACCATTTTAAATGTGTTGGATTCTAGTTTGAGTCACTAGGTGTTAAGTTTTTCTACACATGTAAAATGCCAAAGTTGTTGAATGTTGTCAAGTTGCAAAAAAAAACTTTTACAATTTTTGGTGTCTAGTGGAAGGTGAACAGTTGGAAGTTGAAAATTAGTTTGTAACTGTTGGGAATTTGATGGAAATTTCTTTAAAAGGCCTTGTAAGGTCGAAGACCAGTTTGGGGTGTGGTTGGAAATTACAATTCTGAAGTTTAAGCAATAAAATTCCTTTGTTTTCTACAAATCTAAACGTTGCATCACTATTCTTTGATGTATTGTGGTACTGTATGGAATTTTCATGACCTACACATGATCGAGTGTGATAGAGGATTGAGTTAGCTTTTATTTGCAAATGGTTTGGTTGATTTTCGTTAAGTTTTATGTAAGTTATGATCAAATTGGTGACTGCCACTTCCAGATTTTTTCTGTAACCGGTCTATTGCAGCACGTGGTATGAATTTGATATTCCATATCTTGATCTCAGACCAATTGGGATTGAAATACATATGAATCTAATTTCTAATTCACTTGGTCTCATCAACTTTTGTTGAGTTTGGAGAGAGATATTGCAATTTTGGAAAAAATAGTTCAAAACTATCATAAACCCTAGGCAGGGTAACTAGTGACTTTCAAAATATGATTTCTCATAGTTTCCACGGTGGAGAATTCTATTTTTTTTGTTTGGGAGTCTGAAATATTATATATTACCATGCTTCAAAGTTGCAAGTTTCCATATTAAGGTTTGCACGTGTTTTGATGATGCCCTAGGTCTGATTCTTCATGTTTTAGGCTTTATTGGCAGAAGGACAATCCATTTTTGAAGGATTTCGTACAAAGTAACCTACCCTAATTTTGAGATATGTTGTATAAATCCCAAATAGGTATCTAAAACTATGTTTACATTTTGGATATCATGTCTGCACTGGAAGTTATAGCCAAAAAAACTCAATTTGTTGCCCCCATGTTTTAGGATTTAAAGATTGAAGGTTTGTGAGGAAAAACCCATCAAGTGATGTTTTAAGGTTTCAAGATTGGTTGATTTAGTCTGTGTTGAAGTTATCCACCCCTGCTCTGCATCAAAGTGAAACCTTAATATATGCATAGATCAGGGTGGTTACAATCAAGGAAATCCCAAACAAAGTGCATTTAAAGGTTGGAAAAAATAAATGGGCACAGTCCATCGAGATTGAGGGGTAAGTGCACCGAAATGGTCGCACTTTCATGGCCAAACTAACAAATAACGCGTTCACGTTATAACACGTTCACGTTATAACGCGTTCGCGTTATAGTTTTCTTTGCAAATTTGCTTTGGTATTTGCCTTGGAATACCAACCCAAAGGCTTGGAGGGCATTCCCAAAGACCAGAGACGTGTTTTTTCCAAACTCAACAAATTTTCACATAATCGGGTTCGTGCTCACCATCAAGATTGCATCTGGTTCAATATCAAGAAAATCGAACATATGGGTAATGTTAAGTTCTTTATTAGCTTTCCAACGATGTAATTTTTTTCACTTTCTAACAATGTTAAGCTTTTCATCCATAATTTTTTTTGTTTGTATGTCCGTTTTTCTTCAAAAAGTAGTGTTTGGTATTTTTTTTGCTATAAATTAACCGTTCATCAAAATTTGAAATAAATTACATTTTTAGAAACTAGACTCGATTCTACAATTTTTTTTAAAAAAAAAATTAAAAAAATCTATTAGTTTCAAAAAAAATTAGGAGAACGCACCCAAAATTCTACTTTTAGGAAGTGCCCACTTAGAAAATTAATAAAAAATCAAATATTCATTAAAAAATTATCAGAAAATATCCAATCCTTACTACATGTTATCTAACTTCTGACGAGTGATTTTAAAAATACTACAAAAAGTCCCTTTGTGTTTTCGGGTCACACAAGAATTGCTATGTTATGTTTTTCTGACAAAAACAACACAATTTGTTTGTGTCCCTCTTTTGAACCCCTTAATCTCAACCATTTTCAAAATAAATTAGTAGTTTAGAAAGTAGACTCGAGCACTACGGTCCTTGTTTTTGTTCCATCTAAAAATTTTGAGTGTAGCTATCCTCAATTTCACGTCCAAGGTCAGTATTTCCTGATTTCAGAAAAAAAGTGGCCACTTAAGCCCCTTTTTTGGGAACCATCTTGGTGCACTTACCCTGAGATGCCAAAGTTCTATTGTCTAAAATGTAGAGGGAAAAATCATTCAGAATAAAGTTGTCGAAGATTCTCCCAACATTTCAAAGAAGAGTGGAAAGAAAAACGATAGAAAACTACAATGGAAGATAAAGAGGAGGAATTAAAGGCTATCAAAGATGACAAACTGGTTGAAATGAAAAACAATCCCAAAGAAGGAAAGGATAACAATGAAGAAAACAATGAGGAAACACCCATGGATGTGAATAACATCCAAATTGAAAGGGATAAATTGGAAATTGTGTTGGGCAAGGAAGAACCCAATAATGATGTCATGCCCCAACTAGACCACATGGAGACAAGTGTAGAAGCAATGGCTTCTCAAGAAATGGAAGTAACAGAGTCATTTTTGAATTCAGAGGACGAAAAAGGAGAAGAGGGTGAAATAGACATTGTGAAAACTTAGAACATAAGTCAAACTATTCACAAATTACTCAATGTTAGAAGCAATGAGAAGTCCAGTAGAAAAACCAATAAATAGAAAATAAGGGAAGAAGCAAGAGAAAAAGGCCTCTCTAATATAAAAAGAATACTTATTGAGATCTAAGGGAGGAGCCCCCTCCCTTATGGAACAATGAAGATCACTACATGGAATGTTAGGGGCTTAAACACCCCTAACAAATGACACTTTTTAAGTGCCATATTGAGATATTGAAGACAAATATATTGATAATGCTATTGGTGTAATTAATTATTTAATTACACTTTAGGATAAGTTTACTTAGGTAATTATTTATTTCCTAGGATAATTATCTTTTAATTCTTATCTTATCTTATTGAGTTGTCTTTTTACTCAAGATAAGATTAGGGTTGATTTTTCTTGCTTTATTGCACCATTGTCTTTTCGAAGGCTTTTGTATTATTTGTAAAACATTATTCTCAATAATCAATAATTATGATTTTTGCTTGCATTTTTGTTCTGAATATCTATTGCATGTGATAGGTGATTGCTTGCAGGTGATTCTTGGGCACTGTGAAGTTGGTTTTTCAACTTCTACATGGTATCAGAGCTCCAGATCTGTTGCTGCCTATTCGTGTTTTGAAGATATTCTCTCACAACATCTTTTTATGTGCAAGAGTTTTATTCCAATATTTTTTTGTCAGATCAACGGGGTTTTTCATCATTTTTTAAGAAATTTCAACTTTGATCTCTCAAACAGTGCATGCTAGTGCAAAACGGACCTCATAGATGCGCTCAGAAGGCCCAAAAACCCCTATTTTCATATAAAATATGATAGGGTTTACTGAAAATTAATTTTTTAGTATTTTTGAAAAATTTCAAAACAGTTGCAAAAAAATCCATACAAATCTGTACGGCCGCATTGATTTCTGTGTCATTTTGATTTCTGTGCTACCTCGATTATCGTGCATGAAGGTTCAGCTAAATATTTTATTAATTTTTTCATCTTTAAATTAATAAAAAATTTGGTTTAAAGCCTAAATGAGCATATTTAGTAAAATGGTCATATCTTGAGCATATGGCCTCCGTTTTTCGAAAAAAAAATATCGTCGGAAAGCTGCTTTTGACGCCGTTCCAGTGGTGCTGGTATTTTTTTTCTGATTTTTCTATTTTGATGCATTTTTTCGCCTGTCAAATCCAGAAGTTGTTATTTTCACTCCGAGAGGCGTAACTTTTGCGTCCTGGCTCCGTTTTTCGAAAACGAATAGGCATTGGAAAGCTGGTTCAGTGCTCTACACAGATATTAGACCTGTTTTTCCATTTTTTTTACTAGGTATCTGATATTTCTGTTCGATCTCATCCTTTACCTTTTCAATTATTTTCTTGGGAAACGTGCAATTAGGAGTTTTTTTGGAGATCCAAGAGGAATTTTTTATTTGAGAGTATATTACTGATGTTTTCTATTATGGATTTACACAACATTGCACCCCTTACTCCATTCAACTATTTTGGTTGGAAAAAACAAATGGAGATTCACTTGAAACACAAAGGGTTGTATAGGGTAACCATGGGTACAGAAATTGAACCTACAGGTGCTACTGAAAAGAGAAAATGGTTTAATAGGTGTGATGAAGCTTATGGTACATTATGTCTGTCTATTTCATCTGACCTCCTTTTCCACATTGAATCTTGCACTACACCAAATGAGATATGGGATACTTTGGAGTCCTTGTTTGGGAAGCAGGATACTATGAGAGGTTTTCAGTTAGAGAATGAGCTTATTGGCTTAAATCCTAGGGATTTTGACAACATCCAAGAGTTTTTCACCAAACTCAAGTCTCTTAGATTACAGTTTTCATAGTGTGGTGTTCAGAAAGAAGACTCTCAGTTGGTATTGTCCATCCTTTCTAAGCTTGGACCTGATTATTCAGTTTTTGTTTCTACCTTTTATGCCACTAGGGATGCACTTGGTACAAGATTCACTATGCCCTCTCTTGATGACTTTACTTCATCTCTCACTCGAGAGCAAGCTAAGTTAGTGTTGATGGTGTTTTCTGCACAGCAACAACTCAGACAGAAAATGATATTCTATCTCTCTTGAAAGATAATCTTCAACAATAGATTGTTGAAAATCACCCCAAGGTCTCTTGGATGTTAGGTCATAACAATGCATAAACAACTCAGATAATATGTGAAAATGCTGGTAATTACAATCAGACCTTACTACAAGAAAACTGTATCTCTCCACTTATCAGATCTTGCAATATGATGATCTTAAATCCTAAATCTAACTGGATAATAAAGAAATAGCAAAAGACAAGGGTGCAAGGATTGAATAAGATCTAAACTATTCCTAGAATGAACAATGCAAATGACAGATATCTGGAATGGACTAATCTCAAATAACCAATTCTTGCTTAACCCACAACGCAATACCACAAGAACAGTGCAATCTTCTAAGGTATACAGATTTTCAAACCATAGATATGCATCTACAATCAAACTTAAGCGCAGACAAATATTCGGTCCAGGTTGACTTCACCAGCCTACTACAATCAGATAGTTACTGGGAGTATAGACCAGAGATTGCTACAAACATTCCAAATATGAAATCATAAACACCATTCACCAAACTGAAACTAATCTATTTCTGAATATTAAACCCTAAATCTTCAAGCAATTTAAAAGATAAAACAACAGGAACCATGCAAGATGGAATAACACAAAAGATTGCACCAGGAAAACCACAATGTCTTTAGTTGTATTAATCACCCAAAATGCTGCAACAATTCCACTGTTTTGATACAGTATTTGCTTCAAGAAATTGAATACTACTCCTATTACAAAAATACTCTAGCTTTTGCTCTTTTATTTCTAATGTCTTCTAGCTAATGTCTAACTGTTTACAATGAGGCAAGAATGCCTATTATAGCAAATCCCAAGATATGTCGGCCCAGCCAAACATTTTTACAAAATAATAACAAAACCGCCAAAACAGGTCGGCCCAGGAAGAATCAAACTACGGCACACATTAAATGCCATCCACCATCAAGGTCGGCCTTGACACAGTCCCCAATGAAGTCTGGTCCAATGCATGCCCTATGATAATAGGGAAGCACAAATCTTGAAATGAGCATTAACTGCCACTTCCCTTACCCCTTTTTCTGAACCGATGACCCTTGGACCCTCAAAAATACTCCATCCAACTCGATGACAGGTGGCAAAGGAAAAACCTTGAGCTAACATTTAATAGAGTCAATTTCCTCCCTGGACTGTTCAACAGTTTTACTCCAATCTTCCTTGCTGGACAGATATCTATCCATTACCGCCAAGTAGGTGGCTGCATCATCCAACTGGTGGCCCGTTATAACTCCTTCAGAATCTGAGGCATAAACTTCATGCCACCACTCCTTCAGTTGCTCCAAGCTCAGATATTTGGGAGTTATCTTCTTCCTATTGGTCATTACCTCAAAGAAGGCAATGCATCCATCATATACTGCAGTGAGATCCCCATCAATTGATTTCTTCCGCTTCTGGATCTTCCTTATGACCTTCTGCCTAATCTGCAGAGCCTCGAACCATTCCCAAGGTTCATCCAATCTGGAAGAAGGAAGGATGCCATCCTTAGCCAGTTGTTCTTTGCCATGCCCCAAGATAACCCTTGATTTCTACAGCAAGAGATCCATGTCCTCTTTATCCTAGGACAGTACATGCTCTAATAATTCTCTAGCCCTGACTGCATCCTTTCCAACTGAAAGAATGTCCCTGATGGTATCATCTCCCTTCGTTTGCACACTCATCAGCCAATCTATGGCAGCTTGAGCTGAGGCCTTCAATTTCTCAATTTCGGAGATGGTTTCCTTGGGCAAAAATCCAGGAGCGGCAGATGAAGAAGGATGGAGGGACTGCAAGGGTTTCATCACCTCCTCCAAGCATTTTCTTAGTCTCTCATTTTCTGTCTTCAGTTCATGCTTGGTTCGGGTCTCTTTCCTCAATCTGCCAATGATTACAACACTGGACCCTTCATACTCCTCTATATCTTGCTCCATGGAGACCGGCCCAAGGTTGATAGTCTGAACATGGTAATCCTAACCGGTGACTTCCTCTCTTGTTTTGTCTGCAGCAGGGGTGGCGATATGGATAACCCTGTTGTTTGTTTCATCTCTTTCCACCCTTGAGATTACCCTAGCTGTCTTCTTTTTCTTTCCTTTACCGATCTTCGATAGCATTTCATCCCAGTCCAAGGGAATATCCTCAACAATCACTTGTTTTTTCCTTGCAAGTTCTTTTTCTAGCCAGTCTGGGGCTGCAGGGTCTACCCGAATTTCTTCAGTTCTGATTCCTTCTGATTGTTCTGTCACTTTCTCTTCTTCCTCTACAGCTACTTTATCACCCTCCTTCCTAGGAATCTGTTCACCTTGATCGCCTTCATCAAGCCCTGCCACTGGTTGCACTGGTGATGGAGTTTTAACAGGAGTATCTTCCTTCTGCTCAGGGAATCCGTCACCCCTGCCATTTTCCAGAGAATCCTCATACATCACCAAAGGGGAAGGATGCTTCTCAATCTCCTCTATCTCGAGCTCCGCTGCCTCACCAAAGAGTGTCCCTTCCTCGAAGAGCTCCGCCCCTCCGCTAGTTTCATGTTCCTCCAGAATTTCCTCTTCATGTGCGCTTGGTGGAGGAGAAACAGCCTTGGATGGCTCTGCGGTTGGTAATTTTGGTGGAGGATCTGTCTTAGGCACAGTGTCCTTTGGAGATGGAGTCATGGATCTCCTTGTGTAGGCTTTAGCTTTCTCCCCTCCTGAGCTCTCCACCTCAACAACTGGAGGCTCATACTTTGATGCCTCTTGACTCTTTTTCTTCGAGGTCTGGGTCGTTCTTGCTTTCTTTGGTGGTGGGGGAGCATCTTCCTCTTCTGCTTTTCCCAAGTCTTCCTCATCAGAGGACTTGCTAATCGTCAAGGTCTTCCACCTTCTCTTTCCTTTTGGCTTCCTCTTCACCTCGGGTTCACCTTCTTTGGGGCCTCTGATCTTGATCTTAAAAGGGGAGCTTTTGGCAGTTTTCCCTTTGGGGTCATCTTCCCCGGATTCCTCTGAAGTAGACATGGGGCTGAGACTGCCCATCAAATTGAAGGTGCAGGTTACCTTCTCATTCTCCAGCTGCCAAATCTTATGCTTAAGCCAAGAAAGGGTGAATTTCATCACCGGGGCCATTAGATCTTCCAATTTTGTAACCTTGTCCTCATTCCAATTGATATCCCCAACCGGCCAATCCTTCACTGCTTCATAGGCGTGGTCCTGTACCAGATTTCCATCATCCTCCAACTGATCTGGGATCAGCTTGACATTGTATTGTCTGACTACCTCCACAGCGAGCCTGGAATATCTCTTCTTTCTGGCCTCAAGGTCGTCTTTGATATTGACCCAATAATCTTCCAGGTCATCCTTATGCCTGTACTCCCTAGTAGCTTTCTTCTGCGCTTCTCCTGTTATGTCAAAGTTCATCCTTTTGGAATGGAAAGAGAAACCATATGTTGCCAACTCCTCTCCTGCAATGTGGGCTAATTGGATAGAAGGGCACATTTTTGCCACACCAATCCCAAGGGGGAAGTCTCCACCAAAGCCTGTCTTGTGCTTCTCTCTCTTTACCACAACATCAAATTCACAAATTTGCCTCACAACCTCCAACAAAACAAGGTGATCAGTGGGATACCGAGGCAACCTGTATGGAGCGACCGGGCATCCATCAATTCTGAGGTAGGTGAAGGTGGGGAATTGGATGAACCAAGCTCCATAGTTCCTTATTAGCCCTTTGGCCCCATCCGACAGCCTCATGTGTTCAGCATTTTGTAGCATCCGGGTGATATGCATTGTGAATGCATCGTTAGCCCTTCTGTAATCTTTATGCCCAAGATGCAATTCTGGATAAACCTCGTAGATAATATTATGTCCAAGCGTCCCTCGTGGGTTCAGACCCTTGTATGGGTAGGATATGGCTAACACATACATGATATAAGAAGACAGTAAATTTCTTGGTCTCTAGGACACTCCTTAATTGCTTGTCAATTTCTGCACTGATAAGCCCTGTCCAGTGATAATTGGCCCCTTGTCCAATTTTGGTGATCACATGGACCATCCAACTCTCCAACACTCCTGCACTTTTCAATCCTGCCACCCTGCTCAAAAGGGTGATAGCATCATATACGTCTGACCTGAACTTAACCCTATGCAACTGCTTGGGCAACTTAGAATGGTGGGACTTTGGCTTCTCTAACCATGAGTTGATCATTTGTTGAGCCTTGATGGGTTCATTCTCATAATATGTTCTGGCAGTGTCTATACTCAGAGCACACATTGAAGGTAGATCAAGCATGCTGAAAGCTTGTGCAATGGAAACAGGGCTAAAATTCGCCAGAACTCTTCCCTCGGTACTAACCACCCTTTGTGTATCAAAATCATACTGCCTGGCACACTCAAGAATCAACTCATAGCATTGAATTGCCGAAGGGAAGCCTGCCACATGTACTAGTCCGGATTTCATCATTCCTTGCCTCAGGGCTGATAGGTCCTTCTCCGCTGTCCTTTGCTTAAATTCTTCATACCTCCAGGCTCCCACATTGGTATCAGATACTTCGGCCCACACAGAAGATATCTTGCTCTCAGGAAGCTGACTCTTCATATCTAATCGTAACCGTTTTGCCTCAGAGATGGATGACCCCTCTGAGCCACCCTTAGATTTTCCGGTAGCAGCCTTGCTTGGTTCAGCCTGCACCCACAAAAGACATCATTAGTACTCAATCATTAGGCCTAATCTGACCAAAGGTTAGCATAAGATCATATAAAACCATTAAAATTCATCACAACTGCCAATCCTTTGAAGATCCAGAAAAACAAAGTAGTCCAGGAAAATATCGCAATTCGGGAAAATCCAGTCAGGGCAGAATTTCAGAGAAATCCGACCCAGACGGATTCCTGCAGCCAAAGCATCATTAGTCAAATGGATCATTAGTACGGATGAAAGATCAAAAGATAATCATGGAATTCACTCACTGGCAACAAGAAATAAGCATTTAACAATCATTCCATTAGTCCTATCATCGAAACATCAAAAGGACAAAGCCAGGCAGTATGATCCAGAAAAATCGGACAGCTTGAAATGTTCTGGTAATTACCCCAACCCGCGGAATAAGCCCAAACTAGGAAAATCCGAAAGCGGTGGAATTCCGCGAGGACCTCGGAAACCCGATAAACGACAAAACGCGAACCAAAAGCCAGATGATCACGGGATCTCCTCTTCCTGAGTTCTAATGGTCTCAAAACCGACATTAATCAACAAGACTTAGGACGCAAAGGATTTCAACTTCTCAAAAGCTCTCAAAGGACGAATCCCAATGCCAAAACAACGATGCCCTAATTTGAATAACCAGGCCTCCGCCATTAAAACCAGGGGAATCTTTAAGGTTTAAAATATCAGCTAAGGATTTACCTAAAGCACCCGGATCTTCACAAGATGGGGGGGTCAGCGTGATACCAGGACAAGATCGCTCAATCACAACGAATTCTCAGTTCTGAGCCGAACACCGAGGAAAACCCTAACTTCATACAATATGGCAGACTTCGCACTAAAAAGGGTAAATAATCTAACCCAGAACCCCGTCTAAAGGATGCACCCATTATCTAATGGATAAATGCAAGCTCCTAGGGCATGAAAATAGAAATTCTTGAAGAAACGAATCCAACCCCAACTCTATAAATGCGAAATCAAAATCAAGCAAGGGCCGACCCAAAATTATCATCACCCAATGCAGAAACACTCAATCACTAGGAAAAAATAAAAGGAGGGCCAATGATGACCTACCATGGATCAATGCGGATGAAATTCGAGCTCCAGGAAGAAACCAAACGCGTCCTTAGCAATGAAAACTTTAACCAGCAGCACTCCAATCAATTCACACAAGCAATCCAAATCAACCCCCTAAGCACAAGTGAGAATTTATAATCACCAGAGCAGAAACAAGTGAGCAATGAAATCAGAATGATGCTTAAAATGCCCTAAATCCGCCCATATACCTGTCTGAGCAGAGGTACCCGGTCATTAATGAGCGACAAGACACTTCTGACAAATCCGGAAACCCGAGCTCAAAACAGAATTTCAAAAAATCCCAAGATACGCGGAAACATAGATTTTGCGGAAATGCAGAAACTAGGGAAATGACGAAGACCGGGATTTTGGAAAAATCCGGGAAAATTCGCCAGGACCGGAAAATCCTGGATCCAGGCAGAAACCCGGATTCAGAGAATCTAGCCAAGAACAGACAGGGAACTAGGGCCCGGGAAAATCCGCCAGAGCTAGAAAATCCCGGATTCAGGTGAAAACCTGGATCTGGCTTAAAACTTAATTTCAATCAATTCCAGCCTCAAGGCAAGGTCAAAGCTAGCAAGACCATGTCAAGACCTCAAAATGATAAGTCCAATAAAACCAAAGGTCGAAAACACCAGAAAAGAGGGTCCCTACTCCAAGTGGGGCGTGTGTGCAAAAACTGCACAACAGTTAGCTAGCATGGGTACGGTGAAACCTTCTTCCTCTTCACAGGCACTTATTACATCACAGGAGCCCAGAGATCAGAAGGCTTCTACAGGAAAAGGCAAGGAACAAAAACAAAAGGATTTCGAACCTCATGAGGAACAAAAGGAGTCCTCATATTCATCCTCCTCTTCTAAGGGGAAATCATTTAGGAAGGAGAAGTCTACATGTGCATATTGCAAGAGGGAAGGACATGCAGAACATAATTGTTACAAGGACATTGATGAGTTGAAACATCTTCTTCAGAAACATCAGATTGATTTTCCTTCTAGGATGTCTGCATCATCTTCTTCTCATTCTTCTTCTTCCGAGCAGCATAACACAGGCACAACTGGTTTACATACTTCATCAGATATGAAGGGACATGCTCTTTGTGCTTCTTCAGGTATTGGATCAGGGAGATGGCTTCTAGATTCAGGAGCATCTCATCATATGACATCTTTGCAGTCTATGTTCACTTCCTTTGAGCCTTGCACTATGTCTCCCATTTTGATGGGAAACAACACTTACATGAGTGTTATAGGGAAGGGGTCTATTAGTTTTGGGGACCACTCCTTTCAGGATGTCTTGTGTGTCCCTCACTTGACACATAACTTTCTTTCCATCTATGAGATAACACATGGGGGCAATGGTAGATCTGTGGAGTTCACACCTGATTTGGTTATCATCAGAGACTTGGAGAGTAGGGCAGTCATTGCTACTGGGATAGTGGATCACTCCTCTCGGTTGTATTCCTTCACTAATTTTGCTACTAGTGGTGCTTCTATTCCTACAGCTATTCCTCACACTTCGCGTGTGCATCATCATTCAGAGGAGAGATTTGGCTTCTTGAACATTGCTGTTCTCACTTCGGATCTTGTTCTCAAGCCTTCTGCTCCATCTCCTCCTCCTCCTGTTGCTTCTTTTGTTTCAGTGCAGCAGGATCCAATTGATCATACATCTTTGGAGGTTTCTATTGAGTCTTCACCTACTTCGGCTTCTTCATTTGTTGAGGTCACACCTGCTTCTGTGGAGACATCTTGGGCTGCACCTTTTCCACCTTCAGAGATTTCTTTCATTCAACCTCTTCCCTCTCACTTCTTTCTGGAGATGCAGTTTCTTCACTTCTTTTGGAGTTACTTCATTCTGGGGGGGATCTATGTTCTCTTTCTTCCTCTCTTATGGGGGGATTCTTTCATGTATCTTTGTGATGAATGGTGTCCTTGGGGGGTCTTATGGAGTCCTCCATTTTTCATCACTTAGGTACTTTATTGCATTCTATTTTGGGGAGGAGTTTTGTTCCCATGTGGTTTTCTCCTTTACCCCATTTGATTTAGTTTACCTTGCATTTGTACATGAGTACCTGATCAGGCCTTGTTGCCAGGACTCATATTTGCATAATAATTTGCTTCTCCCTAAGTTGCACTTATGGGGGGGTATTGGTGTAATTAATTATTTAATTACACTTTAGGATAAGTTTACTTAGGTAATTATTTATTTCCTAGGATAGTTATCTTTTAATTCTTATCTTATCTTATTAAGCTGTCTTTTTGCTCAAGATAAGATTAGGGTTGCTTTTTCTTGCTTTATTGCATCATTGTCTTTTTGAAGGCTTTTGTATTATTTGTAAAACATTATTCTTAATAATCAATAATTCTGATTTTTGCTTGCACAACTTTGTTCTGAGAGTTTACAAAATATCTTTCATTTTTGTTCTGAATATCTATTGCATGTGATAGGTGATTGCTTGCAGGTGATTCTTGGGGACTGTGAAGTTGGTTTTTCAACTTCTACAAATGCAAGAGACCAAACTGAGTGGGAAAGATAAAAAAATGTTTCTCACATTGTATAAAATGGCTTGGAACCTAGTCTGAAGTGCAAGGAAGTTCGGGAGGACTAAACATACAATGGAACCCCTCAAAGGTGGCAATCAAAGATTGCTCCTCCTCAAAAAAACACATTACATGCAAGGTATGAGACTATTCCTCTAATTTGCAATTTTTTTTTATTTAATATCTACATGGGCCAACCAAAATAGATGAAAAAATCCAAGTTATGGGAGGATATAGCAGCAATAATGCACCAATTTCATAATTAAAAAATTATATGGGGGGGACTTTAATTTTATATTTGACCCTAAAGAAAAAAGTGGGGGGTTGACCAATGAAATGATTGCAATGAAAAAATTCAAATGTACTTTGTGTTGAATAATGATTTGATCAATGTGATTACAAATAATGGGTGGCATACCTGGAGCAACAAAAGAATAGGCTTTGCCAACATTGCTAAGTGTTTAGATAGATTCATCTTATCTACAAATTGGTACAACTCAAATACTTTGTGGGAAGCAACGATGTTACCATATTCTTGTTCGAATCATTTTCCTGTTGCATTGGAATTTCAAACTAACAAGCAACCTATCGCAACAACTTCAAATTTGAAAAAATGTGGCTAAGAAATGAAGGATTGATACATGCTATCGTTGAATGGTGGTGTTTGACATACCTAGGGCAAGGAACAAAGAGTTTCTAATTTATGGTAAAATTAAATGCAATAAAATATATAACTCAAGATATGGAAGAAATTTTGGTTTTTGGGAATATATTTGAGGAGAAGTCTCGTTAGAAGGTGAAATGGAGGTATTGAATCAAAAGGAAATAACACGGGGTATGAAAAATGTGGAATACATGAAAGAGAAAAGATTAATGGTTGAACATGTTGAAATACTTACTAGAGAATAAATATATTGGAAAAGCAAGTAAAGAGAATTATGGTTGAAAGAAGGTGACATGAATACTTGCTACTTCCATAATACAACCAAGACAAAATGCATAAAGAACAAGATTGAAGGAATCAAGAACTACAATGGGACACAATTGGAAAATGAGAAGGATATTCAGGAAGAAGGAATAAAATTCTTCAAACAATTATTGGCACCTGAAGATGAGGCAATGCCAATAAACATGGAATAAATTTTAAGGTAAATTCCAAAGCTAATAATGCAGGAGGAAAACAAAAAATTGATGGCCTCATTCACAAAAGAAGAAGTGAAAAATGCTACTTTTGAATTAGATCTGGATAAAGCACCTAGCTCGCATGGCTTTCCAACCTTATTTTATTAGCAGTGTTGGGATTTTATTGGTGATGAAGTATGGGAAGTAGTAGAAGACTATATAAAGAAGAGGAAACTCATAAAGAAAATTAATAACACCTTTATTGTGTTGATAAGAAAGAAAGATGAAGCCTCCTCCTTTGTTGATTTCTAACTGATATCACTTTGCAATACAATATATAAAATTATTTCCAAATCAATGGCAAGTCGATAAAAGAAAGTAATAAATGGCATCATATCACAAGAACAAAGTGGTTCTACTCTAGGAAAGGAAATATTGGAAGGAATCATTGTTGCAAATAAGGTAATCCACTCAATACAATCTACAAGTCAAAAAGCAATGATACTCAAGTTGGATATAAGCAAAGCTTATGATAGAGTAAATTGAAGATTTTTAATGAAAAATTTGGAAGCTTTTGGATTTTGCGAAGCATGGCTGAATTGGATTTTTTGGTGCATATCCAATGTCAGATATTCAATGTTGATCAATTGCTCTCCTTGTGGTTTTTTGAGAGCTCTTGAGGCTTGCGACAAGGGGATCCTTTATTTCCTTTCCTTTTTGTAATAATGGCATAAGCAATGAGCAGATTGATAAGGTAGAAAAAAGGATATGGCCTTTGACTGGGTGTTAAGGTGGCTATCAATATGGAGAAACTCACACGTTAGCAATTTGTTGATGACACAATGTTATTCGAAGAAGCTATTATACACAAAGCAAGAGAAATAAAAAAGACATTAGATCTATATTCCTCACTATCAGGGCAAAAGATTAATTAGGAAAAATTTATCATTTTTTTAGTACCAATAGGAAAACACAAAGAAGGATAACAAACCACTTTAGATTTGGAATTGGCACTATCCCGTGCAAATATTTGGGTACATTCCAATCTTTCAGGGTGCTACCAAAACTAAGCACCGGAAGCATGCGTTGGAGGTCTAACAAAATGGAGCACTAAATTGGAAGGGTAAGTGGCTCACATTATTGGGAAGAATAACAATGATAAAATCAGTGTTGGTAGCTATCCCCATTTACATGATGTCATGCATGAGACACAAAAAAAAAATAGAGCAAAGATTGAACAAAACAATGAAAAAATTCCTATGGGATGGCTCGAATGAGAACAGACATCTCCCACTAATCAATTGGGATATCATATGTGAGGCGAGGCCACTATCAAAGACGTAGACATACAGAATAGGGTGCTCGGTGCCAAACTGGTTTGACAGATGTATAAAAAGTTGTAGAGTCTCTGGTGCAGGGTGTTAAGACAAAAATATCTTGACAATGAAGACCCCAATGTAGAATTTTGACTATTGCTAATTTGTGTCCGAGATTATATATCTAGAGATTTATGTGGGGATGCAAACCGGTAATTACTAATCATATAACCTGGCAAATAAATGATGGAAGATCTGCATTGTTTTGGAGCGACTTTTGGAATGATTATAAGGCCCTAATAGAGATAGTAATTTTGGATGGGTGCAATGTACTAATGGTTAGAATAGAGAGATATGTGTGTTACATATTTTCTTGAGGTGGATGATTTCAATGAGAATGTCAATTGGAGATGGGACTTCTTAAATGATATCAGATTGAATGAACAAACCAGAGGGGTGCTTGTAGCAGAAATAAAGAAAAGGAAGCAATTGGTTTCTCTTAAACCTGATCAGATCATATGCTGCAAGGCAAAAATGGGGAATTATATAGTTAAACTTGGGTACCAAATTCAGAGATTGAAACAACATAGTAAGGGTTGGTCGGCGAAGCTATGTTGGGACAATGCAATTCTCCCTAAGGTGAGGGCTTTCACATGGATAGCTTTGCATAAAAAAATCTTAATTGGTGATAGACTACATTTGGTTGGGGTGGTGGGTCCTAATAGGTGTCCTATGTGCAAGAAAAGAGACGAAAGTGCCAACCATTTGTTGCTTAATTGCAAGGTGGCATCGCAATGTTAGGATTGACATTATGGGAAACTTGGATGGTAATGGGCAAGATAATATGACCTATATGCATTTTTACAGATTTGGTTGAATCTCTACCCATACTCCTTTTGGTGTGATATTTGGAATGCTAGCCCCTCAATATTTCTATGGCAACTATGGAAGGAGATCTGAGAAATATAAAAGATGACAATTGAAATATTAAATGTCAGGACACCACGATATATGAAATATGCATTTATAAATTGGGACAACAATCTAATGAAGAAATGGGTTGGTCTGAAAATGCCCAAGAATTACATGAATGTAGGACCCTCCTCACGAGACAAATGGAAAAGAGTAAGATGAGTGTGCCCTCCTAGTAGATGACTAAAACTAAATTTTGATGGTGTTGCATGGGGTAACCTAGGAAATTTGAGGATTGGATGTATAATTTATGATCATAATAGAAAAATTGTGTGGGCCCTCTCTAAGAAATTAGAGGATGGAATGAATAATGAAGCAAAATTGGTCGACATTGGTGTCGGGTTAGGACTATACATCTTAAAAGATATAAACAACATAGAAATTGAAGGTGATTCATAGAGAAGTATAAATGCTATCAAATTAAAAAACATCTACAATTGGCGCATTCAAGGTTGGATCATGAAAATCTAGAAGAAATTGGAAAAGCTAAGATCTTACACAATAAATCATATATACCGAGAAGCCAACAAAGAGGTGGATTATTTGGCAAATACTAGAATAGAAAGTACAACTTTAGAAACAATATCGAATGCATGTGAGGTGAGGTCAGAACTGAACAAATATGTATAATAAGATCGAGGAACAAATCCAACGACAGGAATGTTGATGATTAACTGTTCTCCCTAGGCTTTGGGATAAACACACAGGACAGGTGTGATACATACCACTGATTTTGTTGCTGCAATAGGCCTGAAACAAATCCACAAAAAAGGAAAGAATGTCTAGAAGTGTATATTAAGTTGGAAAACCCAAACTTCACGGGTTTAGGAAGTGGCAAGAGTTGGTCTATGAATGGTATCACTCAAATGCCATTAGTATCAAGCTATAACAAAGCTCTACGTGGTAGGATAATCAGTGGTTAAAGGTGTATTTCCCAGATCGACTGGCGATTTCCTATGAAATGGCAAAGGATGAAAGTTCTTAGATTGGGTGTCGTTGTCTCCATGAGAGCCCCAAGGACCAAGTGAAAAGACCTAAAAAGCATAACAATGAAAAATCTATGTAATATCTTTCTTTGAATATAAAAGAATCCTCTTATTGGACTATCTTCGCAAAATCCACCATATCAAAACTCTCTCCTCAAAATAGCACTACAAAAACACCAATAAAAATTAGAGTTAGAAATAACCTGCAACAAAATGTATGTATACCTTTCTATATCTTTGAAACTTGTAATAAATTATGAATCCCATTCTTTCTCTTTGTAACCAAATAAATTTAAGAAAAAACTTGGCATTCATTGCATAACACTATATTTTATTTGAATAGGTTGTCAGAAGTGATTTGCATTGTATAAATTTTACATTGAGGGCCAAAACATGCACTTAGTTTGCTATATTTTTTATAGTGAATAAGATGTTGTCAAATGTGAATACCTTTTTCAATTTTTTGTGATGTGTGTCAAGAAGAAAGAGAGATTTCCAAACAAGTGTGGTCACTTATGGATCTAAAAAGTAGATGGACACATAGCTAGAAAAAAATGCAAATGCCATGATTTTGCCATTGTCAAATGGTTAATTTGTATTTTTTTTTACAATCAAAGAAATATTTCCAAAAAATAGTTTATAATGGAGTGAAGTGAATGATCAAAAGGAAATGAGCAATCTCTAGCTATTATGAAAGAATTCTAAAGATAAATACATAGATAAGGTTGATATTTAGATAAGAAACTAACCAAATAGTAACAAATGATCAACTACCGAAAATGCCCAGAATTTGGTTGTAGACGATATATCATAGATGTAATAATAAACCATCAATCCTACATTATTGCATTATATGATCAAGACAACAAAACAAGAAAGTTCAAAAAGCTTCAAAATTCACATTTACACGAGACTTGGTAAATATGTAAGCATATTGCTCTTGAGTTGAACAAAACTAGAGTTGGATATTATGTTGTTAAACATGCTCATGAATATAGTGACACCAAATGTTAATATGCTTGGTATGCTCATGAAAAATAGGAGTGAAAGCAAATTTCAAAATACTTTGATTATCACAACACAAAGTTGTAGAACTTGTGTTAGGAACACCCATTCCTATCAAAAAGCAACAAAACCAAATTACCTCATAGACAACTCCCCTTACAACACAATATTTTACATTTGTGGAAGAGGGAGCAAGATTGGTTTATTTTTTTCTCTCCAAGATATTGTACCCATTATAAATTTTTGCACCCTTATATTTTCCCACTAATGATAATCGATCTTAGAGATCTATGTGGGTAAATGATGTAATTGTGCTTCTAGTTGTGGCTTCCCCTTCCCTTCATCTTATTTAGTTACCCAAAATGAAAATCCTAAAATTGGCTAAGTGGGAGGGTTTTTCAAGTCTTCCACCTTGTTGAGCACCCAAATGGGTATCTCCAATCCAAATTTGATGAAAATTAGGTTAAAATTGGCCAAGTTATGTGCTTGTAGGTTTTGGGTCTCCTACTGATTTTCATGAGGATTTGTTACTAAACCAGTCCAACACTTCAATAGGTTCAAATGGTGTAGTTTAGTAGTGGGTTGAGTTTTCACAAAAGAAAAAAGGGGAAAGGAAATTTTGGCCAAGTTTGGGAAATGAAAGTGTAGTTGGATGTGAGTAGTTCACAAGGTTTATTAGGGCCACAAACCTCCGCAAAAGAAAAAATTGACTAAGGAAAGATTTGCAAAAAAGGGCTACTAAATCAATTCATAATTCCAAGGGTGAAGGCAATCAAGGTTACAAAAGTGCAAAAGCGAAGGAATGGAACTGATGGGTTTGGTATAGGAAAATTTTCCATAGGTAAATGTGTCAAAAAAAGAGCAAATGAGCTCTAGTTTTGGGTGAGTTCACAAAAAAGTAATATTCGAGAATGAAAAGGAGAATGCACTCTATGTAGGAGTGAATTTTCCATGGGTAGACAAAGGGAAAAAGGGTTAGACTAGGAAGAAGAATTAGAAAGTGATGAGAAGACTAATGGTGTGGCTTGAATATGCAAATTTCATGCAGCAAATAATGACAAGAGAGCATGGATTTCATCAATGTTGAGATTGTGCAACCATTTCTAGGATTTAGACTAGGCCTTGGTGCATGCCTGTAGATTGGAGTTTATAGTGTGGATGTTGAAGATTCCCTCATATAGAGTGGTGTTGACTATGTTGTCAAAGAGATGGAGATCAAATACTAGCACATTCCATCTCTTGACGGGGGAGATGACCGTGACTTTGGAGGACATGTGGAGGATGCTACAAGTCCAAATTAGGGGATGATTAGTTTATAGAACAAATTAGGTGGTGGATGTAGTTTTACAATGATTATTCAAACATACAAATGTATCAATTGTTGAGATATAGCTGGACCAAGACGCCAGTAGGTTGATAGTGCTAGGTATGGGACTATACCTTGTAGCACTAGTGAGTAGCATGCTATTGGTAGACATGAGTGTAAAATTATTCACCTTGGCCTCGAGAGAGTGTGTGGATGACATGGTCAAGAAAAGGAGGGAATTCACATGGGGGGCATTCATATTACCCCATTCGTATAGAGATTTGCATGTAGTCTATTGTAGGAGGGGATGAAGCATGAACCATGTCATGCTCCTTATGATTTTGGCATGGGAAAACATATAGGCATAGCTAAACCAATTGGTGCTAGGGTGCAATGGAATTTCAAATGAGCCAATGGTTTACATTTGGGGTGGTGTTTTGTACTATCAGGAGATCAAAGGGGTACTAAACTAGTGAAGGTTATTGGGTGACCTTGATGAGGGAGATATTGTATGGTGGCCATATAGAGTTAATAGTGGATGGTAGGAGGATTGATGGGTGGAGTATTACATGTTCACCCCATGTTACATAATTAATCGATATGAGTACTTGATAGAAAGGTACAGATCAAATAGGGTGGCCTACCAATTTAGAATTTTCTAGAATATTACACGAAGCCCACATGTTTTAACGTGATTGACCAAAGAAGTGGTAGAGTGGTGGGTACAAGTAGATCAAAGGATGTGTCTAAACATATTTCATGTATCTCCTAAGTCAGGTTGGCAAGTGTTCCCCAACACTAGGATTAGAAAGAGATTAAATTCAAATGAAATGAACATGTAAATTGACATTTGTAATTATTCCTAAATGATAGTCCAACATGTGGGGATGCCCAAGAAGAGCTCCTACAAAATAGGATCACATGGGACACTCACATGGAAGGTGGAACCCACCTTGGTTTAGTTAATTGTTTGAAGGATTGATAACACTTCAGTAATGCATGTAAAGATCCTACAAGTTGGGGATTAATATTTACATGAGTGGAGTTCAGTTATCTTCAATTGCATGTAGTTAGTTTGAATTGAATGCTAGTTGACTTTAGTTGACTTGAGTTGCATGACTAATGACTTAAGTTGCATGACAGATAATAGGTGGATACATTCAGTTAAGTGGGGATGATAAATCATGCATAATGGTTGCATGAATTGGTGGAGAGATATGTTTCAGTCAACTAAGATTGACTTGGACCCACCTTGGTGCACAAGTTGGCATCTTTGAGTTAACACTTTTTGCATGAGAAGATATTTACAAGGCTCGGTTAAGTGGGCCCATTCTTGGGAACCACCTTTGAGGTGATGCTTGCAAGATATTTTCTTGACCAAATTTCAGTTAAGTGTTCAATTTGGGGTGTCTAAATTGAAGAGATTTTGGTTTTGACTTCATGTTACACTGTGGAACTCTACTTGCACAATCTAGGCATAGATATTTGTGAAGAGTTTTGTGCTCTTGTTTTGATCAACTCTTTGGAGTTTACAATGCTCGTAATTGTCTATTAATTGCAGCAAGTGCATTAGAGTTTGTATGTAGGTTAGTAGGTTCAGCTTGTGCATGTGTGAAGGTTTGAAGCATGGCATGGGATGTGTGGATTCATGCTTGGTCACATGGAATGCATGGATAGATTGTGCTGCAACATGTGTATAAGAGTTCTATGAGAGTTTATTGCAAGTTGTGAAGATGGATTGTTGAAGGCAAGGAAGCATATCAATCAAGGATTGATACAGTATTATTGTAATCTTGTTCTAAGGTTAAATAATACAAGTACTATTGATTCTAGTGGATTTTTTTCCCGAAAAGGTTTCTCCACGTATATGCTATGTCACTTTAATCTTCTTGTCTCATTCTTCTACAATTGGTAAAATTGATCTAAAAAGATTAATCATACACAAAGAATTGTGACAAAGAACACCTAATTATATCTACAATATAATAGTGTTACAAGTTTTAAGCTACAATTTCACCTTCATTTTCAACATAATGGTGGTAGATGATTGGAGCAGATTACAACAAGTGATTTGGGACATGCACAAAGGTGTAGATGATGCGGGTATGTCACCCACATATGCAAAATGGTGGAGAGGCCATAAAATAGCATGCCTAACTCAACTATGGAGGGAGGATTTGGTGGACTAAGTATGAGACACAATACAGGTGGTGAGGAGGAGGAGAGGGAGAGGAGTAGTAGTGGCCAGATGAGGAGGGACAGGTGACAATAGGGGGAGAGGGAGAGGAAAGGGGAGGGAGAGAAGCGAGGGGAGGACATCATTAAGGAGGATATTGCGAAGGTTGAGGTTACAACATGAGAAACAACAACAATGATTCCTCCAATTCCTTAGGGTCAAGGGAGATGGACATAGATATGGGTGGTGAGGGGGCACTAGAGGTTGGAGGAGGGGGGGTGGGGATTATCCTCAAGGACAAGGAAAAGCATTGGTGTAGGGAGGAGATGGTGGCAAGGAGAGATTGGTATAGATCTTAGCCAGGTTGATGAGCTATAAGGGAGAGTGGTGACCATGTAGGGAGATTTGGATATTGTTACAAGGACAAAGACAAGCATTAGTGTAGGGTGGAGATGGTGGCAAGAAGAGATTGGTTTAGATATTAGCCAGGTTGATGAGCTATAAGGGAGATTGGTGACCATGGAAGGAGATATTAGCTAGGTTGATGAGCTACAAGGGAGAGGGGTGGGGATTAGCCTCAAGGACAAGGATAGGCATTGGTGTAGGCCAGAGATGGTGGCAAGGAGAGATTGGTATATATCTTAGCCAGGTTAATGAGCTATAAGGTCTGAGAGTGGTGACCATGTAGGGAGATTTTGATATTGTTACAATAAAGAGATATAGTTTGCGGCTAACTCGTGATGCCTAAGAACTGGAGAGGGGGACCTTATCTATAGAGAGCAATAGGTTGAAACAGGAGATAGATTCATCACAAAGTATGGGTAGAGGGAAATAAATAGTAGAGATAGCCATGCAACTATTATGAGCTACTAGTGAGGCCATGTACTATCGAACATTGTACGAGTAGATCATTTTGATAGAGAAGCATCCACTAATATTCTTAGAGAGGAGTCAGTTGATGGGGAGTGGGTCCAAATCAAGATGATTTGGGTCCACGAGATCTAGATTGATGGGGCCACCATCACCATCACCACCAATAAGAGGAGGGGGACAAGTGCCAAGGTCTCCAACACATATAGAGGGAGCTCATAGTAGCTAGCCACATAAGCATAGACAATTTTGACCTTTTTTATTGATGTTTACACCGAGATGTGGTGTACTTGTGATGAGCTATATATGATGTATTTATTTATTTGTATATGTATGATTATGGATACTTTGATGTACATGGACATTACTATTATTTTGATATGCATGGATGTGATGGACATTTGATGGATTATGATTATGGGCATGTGATGTGATGTTACGTTGTTTAGTATGGTATGTGATTGGATGATATATGATTGTATGTTTATATTTAAATTTAACTAACAGTGGTGATGCAAGATGTGGATGATTAGTGCCAAGGTGCAACGAGATCGAAAGGAGCTAGTGGTTTACATTGGGGTGGTGTTTTGTACTATCAGGAGATCAAAGGGGTACACTAAGCAAGCAAAGGTTATTGGCTAACCTTGATGAGGGAGATATTGTATGGTAGCCATACAAAGTTAATAGTGGATGGTAGGAGGATTGATGGGTGGAGTATTACATGCTCACCTCATGTTACATAATTAATCGATATGAGTACTTGATAGAGAGGTTCAAATCAGATAGGGTGGTCTACTAGTTTGGGATTATCTAGAATATTACACCAGGCCCACATGTTTTAATGTGATTGACCAAAGAGGTGGTAGAGTGGTGGGAACAAGTGGAACAAAGGATGGTGGTAGATGATTGGAGGGGATTACAACAAGTGATTTGGGACATGAACAAAGGTGTAGATTATGTGGGTATGTCATCCACATATGCAAAGGAGAGGCCATAGAATAAAATTCCGAACTCAACTATGGAGGGAGGATTTGGTGGAGTGAGTATGAGCCACAATATAGGTGGTGAGGAGGAGGAGAGGGAGAGGAGTAGTAGTGGCTAGATGAGGAGGGATAAGTGACAATAGGGGGAGAGGGAAAGCCAAGGGGAGGGAGATAGGTGAGGGGAGGACATAATTAAGGAGGATATTGTGAAGGTCGAGGTTACAACATGAGAAACAACAACAATGATTCCTCCATCTTGTTAGGGTCAAGGGAGATGAACATAGATATATGGGAGGTGAGGGAGCACTAGAGGTTGGAGGAGGGGGAGGTGGGGATTAGCCCCAAGGAGAAGGGCAAGCATTGGTGTAGGGAGGAGATGGTGGCAAGGAGAGATTGGTACAGATCTCAGCGGGGTTGATGAGCTACGAGGGAGAGTAGTGACCATGTAAGGAGATTTGGATATTGTTACAATAAAGAGAGATATTTTGTGGCTAGCTCATGCTGCCTAGGAACCAGAGAGGGGGACCTTATCCATAGAGAGCAATAGGTTGAAGCAAGAGATAGATGCATCATAGATTATGGGTAGAGGTAAAGACATAGGAGAGATATCCATGCAACTATCTTGAGCTACTAGTGAGGCCATGTACTATCAGACATTGTATGAACAAATCATTTTGATAGAAAAGCAACCACTAATCTTCTCAAAGAGGAGTCAGTTGATGGGGAGTGGGTCCAAATCAAGATGATTTGGGTCCACAAGATCTAGATTTATGGGGCCACCATCACCATCACCACCAATAAGAGGAGGGAAACGAGTGCCAATGTCTCCAACACATTTAGAGGAAGCTAGTAGTAGCTAGCCACAAAAGCATATAAACAATTTTGACCTTTTTGATTGATGTTTACACCGAGATATGGTGTACCTATGATGAGCTATATATGATGTATGTATTTATTTGTATATGTATGATTATGGACACTTTGATGTAAATGGACATTACTATTATTTTGATATATATGGATGTGATGGACATTTGATGGATTATGATTGTGGGCATTGTGATGTGATGTTATGTTGCTTAGTATGGTATGTGATTGGATGATATGATTGTATGTATATATTTAAATTTAACTAACAATGGTGATGTAATATATGGATGATTAGTTTATATATGTGATGGATATCTATTCTGCTACCATGTGTGATGCAAGGTGTTTGTGTCTATATGACTAGGCATATGTATGGGACTATTAATATTATGATGATGTATGATGTATGGATAACATGCATGTATTGCAATGCAATGATGATGTATATATGCAATTTAATTATAAATGAGCCTAATGTAAATGAATTGATTAAATGCAATGGATGGACAACTATAATGAGTTAAATGGACCTAATGATAGTACCACTAAATGATAATGAAATGATGGATGATAATGCAAAAGATGATTAGGGCAACAAAGCTAAACAACTTAAATTATTGTACATGATAATTAAAAATGGATTAATGATAATACAAAAATATGACTGGAATAAAAAATCTAAACAAATTAAATACAACAAAATGATAATGAATAGGATGATATGTGGGTGTGGGTGTCAATCTGTAACACATTAGTTGTAGGGACAAAACTAGAGGAATATGGAAATACAAGATATGATGCATGTGCACACAAAACCCAACATTAAGTGTGTTAGGAAAATGAATGAGATAGATAAATGGGTGGATAGGGATAATGGATAAATAGAAACATGTAGGATTTAAGTGAATGGGGGGATTTTGAAGTGCCAAATTAAAATTACCATGTAGTGAGTACTTAATTTAATTTAGCATGAGATACAATGCACCAGGGTATGAAGAACCAAAGGGACTTTGTATCACATTTAGAGGACTAACTCAAAAACAAAAAGGTTAGTCCAACATCTCACAAAGTCACAGGGATTTTGGTGGAAACGATGCTAGAAAACCACAAACATAAAGGAATGATCCGGTGTAACACAAGGTCATAAAGGATCTAGGTGGGAACAATGCAGGACACCTTGGAAGAAAACATGTATGAAACAAAAAGCTAAGCTCTTGCCACTATTTTCACTAGTCAAAGCCCACCATGATATGATGGATCATGGCGATCTTGCGTAGGTAAAGTAGGAAGCTCTTAAAAAGATAAACAAAGATCCAAAAGGACCAATGAAATAATAAAATATCTCGAGTACCTTTTTTCATAAGGGTAAAGGATGGGGTAGATATGGTTTGATTTGAGGAACGGTATATCTTGCAAAGATGAAATATGGATAGGTAGGACCTAGGATGCTCATGATAAGAGGTGATAAAGATAATTGAAATCCAAAGAGGCTAATGGAGTTTTTTGAAGTACCATCTTGATATGAGAGGTCATAATTAGATGAAAAACAAGATGAAACTTAAAAGCAAGTATGTACAAGGGTGAACCTAGGTGGTGACACAAGACTAACATTATACACATGACACCCAATATAGACATGTGATGTACAATGTTTACATAAGATGAGTTTATATGATATCCTAATATAAAATCATGATTGGGATTATGTCTTAGAGTCATTAGGATATGTCAACAAACTAGAGCATGAAGATTAGGAATAGGATAGTTATCTAAATCATCCAAAGATCAATTGGGAATAAAAAAGGATGGGTGGATGAGTTATATGTAGGATAGGATGGGGGATTATTCATATTAAGTGAATATGGATGAGTAGCATAAAGATGAGGCAAGGACTGAGTGAGATAATGGAATTACCTTTCTACACATGGTGCTTATTTGCTAGGTTTTCACCATGGTACCTATCTAAGGTGCCCAGTGGTTTTCACCATAGGATGGTTTATTACTCTTGACTATTGATTTTGATACCTTAATTTTTATTGGAAGTAACAAGGTCAAAAGAGTAGGAGTGGATGAGTGTCTTTGTCTTGGATGGATACATCATGGCACCATATTATCTACTTCATCCTAACACAGGTAGACATATCTCCTTAAGAAAGTTGGCTAATATTGAGCTTGCTCATCTTTGTATAGGTACCACATCACAGTTAAGCTTAGAGAGTGCTCTCAATGGTAGAAGGTCTATAGGCCATTTATGCATTTACTATGTCATCCATCACTACTAGCTAATAGATTTCTAAAAGAAGTCATGTGGCATGTTCATTGATATGCATATTATTTTAACTTTGGCTAGGGTGTTGTATGGTTGCTATAGTTAACGTGCTTATCTTATGCAAGTTAGTAGTACTTGGGTACACTAAACAATTGAGAGGTGCATCTAGATGAGGTTTTGGGGCTTTGTGTCTATGTTGTTGATTGTATATTCTTTATTTTCTATTTGTGTCTTAGTTGTTGTATTTATTGTATTAAATCATTCTTTTATTTTCAAGTATTTTGTATTCTTGAGTGTCATATTATGAGTGATTGTATTGTATGAGTGTTTGTAAGTTCATAAATTTTGTATTTGATGTTGTGATCATTTATGTGTTTAATACAGTTCTATGAATGGAAATTTGTAGTGATGGAATAAACTATTAAATAATAGTTAGTCTTGTATGTAATTTCCACACTCTTGGATAATTGATTGGATGCTTCATTATTAGACTAATGGTTGGGGAGGAAAGGGACATCCTCATGGTGGGTTCAAACCTTCCCCATTAGTAGTAGAATCTTGGAGAAATTAGCTTATAGAGAGTTGAGCTTGGAGTCACTCAATTTTTTGATGTACTTATATATGGCCACTTTGTATGTGTGGTGTTGGCTTATGGCTTATTAACTGCACTATCAGTGTGAGCGTTGCAGTTTTGGCCCCTTTGTATATTTGAAATTATGAATGATGTTATCTTTATTATTAATACTTATTATATACTTATGAGAGTTGCATAATGTATCAATGAATTTTTAAGTTTTACGAAGTATGACATGAATAGTATGGGATATATGTTAAATTATTATTAAATTAAAACTAAAATAAAATTGGCTACCTATTTGAGTATGTTACAAAATCAAGATAGCACATGCCCAATATAATGAAAATAATATAAATTCATGAAATTTGAACAACTACCATTAGTAACAAACTCAAGTAAATATAAACAATTTCACAATGCTTAGGTATCTAACTACAATTCTAATGTATGAGTCCATGTTAGTGTGTGCATTCTAATAGTTTGTATAGAAGTCATAACATTACATATTCCAAATGTAACCTAAACTCCACACATGCAAGTTAGTAATGAAAGAAATAAGAAAGTGGTGATGCTAAGCTATTAAACATGCTAGCACAAAGCTATGTGGGTATGTATGCAAATTATGTAGGCTAAATTAGAAAGAAAAAATAAAAATAAAATGTGGAGTAAGTAGATTTTCTAGTAGACTATCATATATAAGTTGGGAGAAAACACATTAGAGGACATGATCCACTGGTGGTACTTGATGTCACCTCAATGCAAGTCGGTGGAGGATGAAACATAACACATGGTGAAGACCAACCATTTCATTGGTTACAAAGGTTCCTTCATCTTGTATGGCTTTTATATAAGTATATATGTTTGTTGGAATTAGATATGATTTTAAAACATATGAAATTATGACATGAATTTGAATTAAAAAAAACTCTTTTTAAATACTTTATACTCTACTATCAAAATTAAAAAATACAAAATATATAATATTCATATATCAAAATGCAAGCCCCCACGGGTTAGAGGAGTTGGTTTGAATCTTGGGTTTGCTCCTCAAGGTCTTTGGTTTGACTCTCTTTGGCCCGAAAATCACCCCGCTGCAGACACTACGGGGCTGCGTTGGTTACGCCGTGGCTCCAGGGACTAGTCTTGCCTCAAGTTTTCCCCATAAAGGGAACCCACTAGGCTTGAGTCGCGAGGATACGCTAAGGATAACAAAAAATAAAAATACAAAATACAAAATTATAATTCAAAATGAAGTACTTATAAATTTGAGAAACACTCATGAACAAAATTTGATTGCTTGCCCAATATGTAGGTATGTAGGTATATACTAGGAATCACACCTTAGTGTGCAATGGGTACATTGAAGAAGTGTGGAAGGTCAATTATGATAAATTTTGGTCTATTTTTTGCATATGTAGTGTGTACCTTGGAATTTTACCCTATTCTAATGGGAAAAATAACTAAAAATGCAAGTGGAAAAATACTAAGAACACTTCAATGATTAGCCTAAAGAGTGATAGAACAAGGAAAGGAGATGAAATACAAATGGAAATCGATTATACCTTCCTTGCTGTTGAAGACTCCTTGGTTGGCCCTTGATTTGATGGATTTGTGTGCTCCTTGGATGGATTTTGATGTAGCTAGATGCAAGATTGAATGTGCAAGGTGATCAAATTGGATGGCTAAATGATAGCAAGTGCTTGAGAATGCAAATTGGCAACATAAAGGTCGATTAAAATGAAAGTGTTGAAAATGCCCTTGAGGAGGGGGTATTTATAGAAGAATTTGAATTCTCTAGAGAATTCAACGATTGAGATTCATCCAACAAGGTCAAGATGAAGGGCTATGGTGGGTTGAGAACTCACAAGCCCTCACATTTTGACATGTGGATGGTGAAGTGGCTAAGAGGAGATGAGATTTAAGTGAGGTGGAAGAGAAGTACATGATGTGGAGGAAGTACAAGTACCTTGCAAGTACATTGGGAGATGGGAAGAATCTTGGGAGAATAAAAGTGAATTAAAAATTCACAATGATTGGAAGAATCTGGTGGATAAGACAAGGTTCTCAAAAGGTGGGAATTTGTCACATGTGAGTTGATGTGACAAGTCAAAGGTTCTAGAAGATGCATGGGAAAAGGGGATTCTAGGAATAATAAAAGTGAATTAAGAATTCACATGGGGAAGAGAGGAGCCTAGGGTGAATAAAAAGGAATTAAAAATTCCTTGGGGGATGGGGAGAGTTGACCAAGGTACTAATTAAGTTTAACTAATTAGTAATTAGGGTTTAATGAGGATTAGAAGCCAACTTGCAAAAGTTGGAGGATGTGACACATCCTAATCAAGGATTAGGCATGTGCACATCCTTAATGAAGAGATTAAGAGATGGATTAAGATTAGATGAAAATGACATGTGAGGAATTAAATAAATGTATTATTTATTTAATTTATTTGATGAAAGGAGGATTAAAAGAGTAAAGTATTTAATTACTAATTAAATACCTTAGGGACTAGCAGGATTAAGGGTATTAATTAAATAATAGTAATATTACTTAATTGGTTTAGATGAAAAGTGATAAATTTGGATAAATTAAGTGTCCAAATTTGGATGTCTACATTTTGCCCCTCTTTGAGATGGTGTTACGAAGTAGCATCATTTCAAAGAATATTAAAATATAGAACCTAGAAGAAGATGGTTAGATTGGGAAAGATGCCCCAGTCATCAAAGGGATGACTAGGAAGAAAGATGATGGGGGTGAAGATGAAGAGTGGGGATTGAGGATGCCCCCTCGAGAGGACATGTGGGTTCAAGAGAACACGAATGTGCTCTCGAAATGGATGAGATGAAGAAATGGGAGATGAGGAAGAGGATGCAAAGGGATGGATATGAAAGGATGAAAAGGCGACAGGAGGTTGGGAAACAAAAATGGATGTAGAGACGAAGATGATGTTGCCCCAGTCAAGGTACAAGCCAAAGGGGGTGGATGATGGATGGAGTGTCGTTGATGAGAGAATGATATGTCCCAAAACAACATGAGGATACATCCCAGTGAATGGTATTGACGAGGGAAGGATACATCCCAAAACACCACGAAAGGATAGGGAAGAGTACCTCCCGATGATGATGATGAAAGTGTTGTTGGCGAGGGAAGGATACATCCCAAACAACGCCGAAGGGATATGGAAGAATAAAATGGGATGATGATGATGACGAGGATGAGGATGATTGGATCCAGGCTTGTAACAAGACTGAGAACAAGACCAAGGATATGATTAGATGATTCAGGCTAAATGGAATGGATGGGGGTTGGATAGAGATGTGAGATAAGGATGAAGGATGAATGGATGGGGGGATACATGCAAGACAATAGAATGGAAAATGAAATGCAATCCTAATAAAATTTTCCATCTTCGGAGCACTGATTTTTGCTATAGCATAAGACACCAAGTGCCAGGGTATGTGGAACCAAGGCGTACTAGTGTCTAATGCATGAAACAAACACAACAGACAAGAAGGCTATCCCAACACCCCAAAGTCACAAAGGACTTGGTCGGACCAGGTATTGAGATAACCATAAGCACAAAAGGATGCCCTAGCATAATACAAGACCTCGGGGATCTCGGTGGGTACTACGTGGGACAACCAAGAAGACACAATCAAACAAAAGATCAAGATATGCCCCTATGTGGACCAATCAAAGCACACCATAATATGATGGATTATGGCGGCCTTGACAAGTGATGATAGGGAGCTCAAATGATAAACAAAAGCCAAAAGCATCAAAAGATCACAATCAATTTCAAACATCTTTTTCCATAGGATCAAAAGGGATGGATGGGGTTGATGAGGTCTGTTAGGAAGGATGCATCCTGTGGAGACCGATGATGGATACTAAGCTAAAAGATCGATATGACATAGGATATTCAAAACTGATTGGATTTGTTGATACAAGTGGACCTTGTTTGTTAAGAACCAGCTAGATAAGGGCATAGCTTGATGTCACGACACAAGGGAGATGAGACATGAGACTGACACACCCTAAAGACCTAGGGGCTCGGGGGCCGATCAAAGATTAGCCTTGCCTACGTGAAAGCGCAAAGCCCTCGTAGTTTGATAAAAGGCTATTGACTGACCATGGATAAAAGTAGAAAGAGGATGATGAATGATGATGACAGATGACAAGGAATGGAGAGACAAAAGCCAAGATGAATGATAGACGATATAGGAGTGGATGGAGAAAGCAGAAAGACCGACACTAGATGATAGAGGAGCAGAGTGGACAATGAAGATCGATGATGGAACCCCGGGGCGGGGGCGGATCAAATGATCGACCTTGCCTATGTGAAAGCGCAGGGGCAACGTAGTTCGACAAGACCAAAGGCAAATAATGGATAAGATGATAGGATAAGTGGATAAATAGATGGGACTGATATGACAAGATAGGATAGACCTGTTGGATTGGATAGGATGATGACGATCACATAAAGCTCAGGGATGGGATAGCTATCCAAAGCATTAAAATGACTTGGGAGGATGATTTGATAGCTAGATGAGTGATGAAGAGTGATAGGGGATTGGAAAGATGTGCAAGATAAGCAGGAGGGATGATGATTAGATAAATGGCATGGGGTTGCATGGAGGGATGCCTATAGCTAGATACCAATGACAAGGGATTGTGAGATGGGATGAGATGGGATGAGGATAAAGATGGAAGAATGGATAAAGATAGAGGGATGGGGGATGGGAGGGATTTTTTTTGGATGGATAAGAATATAAGGATTGGGAGATGAAAGGGATGCTAGGATAAATGGATACAAAGATAAGGATGGGGAGATGGGAGGGATGCTATGATAGATGGATAGGGACAGAAGGATTGGGAGATGAAAGGCATGCTAGGATAGATGGATATAAAGATAAGGATGGGGAGATGGAAGGGATGCTATGATAGATGGATAGGGACAGAAGGATTGGGAGATGGAAGGGATGCTAGGATAGATGGATACAAAGATAAGGATGGGGAGATGGAAGGGATGCTATGATAGATGGATAGGGACAGAAGGATTGGGAGATGAAAGGGATGCTAGGATAGATGGATACGAAGATAAGGATGGGGAGATGGAAGGGATGCTATGATAGATGGATAGGGAGATGAGGGATGTTATGATAGATGATGTCTCCAAGGACTATGTCACAAAGGAAGCGATGCCCCCACTCTAGATATGTCATATATGATGAGGCATGAGGGATGGAAGATGAGTGGATGGGAAAAGGAGATAACTAGAGGAGGATAGGATGGGTGACCAAGGAATACAATAGATCATGGATGAAGGGAATGTATACCAAGAGGTGTCCAAAGCATGCATAGATAGGTACCCTGTTTTGATCAAGATCACAAGAAGGATGGAGGGATGGGAGATAAATGGGATATGATGGTAGGATCCGGAAGATAGGTGGGATGGAGGGGATTTATGAAGAGGCGGATACTTGAGGAAGATGGATGCATAGGGCAGCATAAGATAGAGGGAATACATATCGGGGAAGTTTCCCACAAATGCGATGGGGATTCACGCATCAGCCTATTTACAGGTTTTCATCATGGTATTTATCCAAGGCTTGTTTTCCAAGTTTTCACCATTGGATGGATTGTTTCTCTTTACTATTTTATTTTATTTTATTTTTTGACTTTTATTGATTTTTTTTTTTGGATTTTTGACTTTTTGGATGTCATGCAGAAAGAGATGGGTAAGGATAAGGAAGTGGATAAGCAGATTTAGAAGACATGTGATAAGGATCAAGGTGTTAAGAGCCCATGTTTGAAGTGACTGTTGGATGTTGGTACAACCTTATTAGGATAAATGGATTATGCATGAGGATGAATTAGAGGGATTTGATGGGGTTGATACATGGGATAATGGATGGGATGCTAGAAAGGGTATGGATAGAATGATGGGGTGGATATGTGATGGGGAGATGTGTTCAGGACTAACATTGGCACATGTGGTGGTGGATGTGAAAAGATAATAGGATTAATGGATGGAGAATGTGTGGATAATGGGGTGGTGAACTTTGGAACATAACGACCCAAAACAGACTTAGAAGATGAAAGGGGTGTATGACTAGCTTTAGGATTAGCAAATTTGGATGTTCTTATAGATTTTTCATTTGATTGCATTGCATATTTTTTCTTTGGGATCCACATGGTTTTGATCTTTACTTTGGTGGGCCTTTGTGGCCTACGGATTTAGATTTAGATTTTTCTTCTCTTCACCATGTCTTCATGTGGATGTTTAGATTTATGCATTTTTCCTCTGGCATCCAAAGTACTCGTACTAGCAATGGGATGGGTGTGAGAAGATGGATGATGTGGAGTGATGGAGGTAGGATTACAAGGATTACGTGTAGATGGAGAATGTGTAGGTATGTGCCTTTGTTGATCCTGATTAGGATGTTTATGATGGATGAGATGGATAGGTGATGAATGGATGAAAGGATGGATAGGATGAGATGGAGGAGGTGATTTTGGGATATAGGGGCCCAAAATAGACGTAGGACCTAGAGGAAACATGGGCATGGTAGATGGAGGATTAGAGATGGTAGATGGAGGGATGTAAGGACCCAAAATGGATGGAGCAGATGAAGGAGGAAGATGGACGGTTGTTTTGAGGCGATACAATAGAGGAGGAGGGATGGCAGCATATGGTCTGGTGGAGCGATGGGAAGAGCTAACATTTCTTTTGGAAAAGGCTCGTTGAGGACGTCTAGAGGTTGTATCAACATCTTTAGATTGTGAGTCATGGGAAATAAGTCCAAGACCTTGCATACAGATTTGTTCTTTGACTTAGATGGGCTCCAAAATACCTTGCTCATGAAGGCCGAGACCTCTTCCTTGATAGTTCATTTTTTTGAGCATGCGATCCATGATAGGATTTGTGTTATTCTAAAAACATCATGCGAGTCCATTATTAGGTGGAGGATGATGGGTGGTAAATACACTATGCTTTTCTTTTGCAAGGAGGCCACCATGGAAGAATGTGAGAGTACCAAGGGGATATGCAAGCGGTGTAGGGATAACAGTTTTAGGCGATGATGGGGGATCATGAGAGGGAGATGATGGGATAGCAGCATGTGGATGGGTGATATTAGGAGAGGGATTAGGGGATATGATAGGAGTTGGATTTGTGGTAGTGGGATCATGTAATGGAGATGGAGATGGAGTGGTGGAAGCTTGAAAGACAAGGGGATCATGGGATGGAATGGATGGGGGACTGTGATCTTGAGGTGGACTAGATAGGATGGTAGGATCTTGATCTAGAGAAGGGGATATGTTGGCATGCTTTGGATTAGACTCTTGGCATGACTCATCTTGTGTGGATGGCAGGATGACAGAGTGTTATTCAAGTTGGGGAGATGGAAGGATGGAGGATTCGATGCAGTTATAGGAATGGATTTTAGTGGATTGGACTTGGGTGTCGTCGATGGGCTTGACGATTCTTGGAGTAGGAAGTGGGTGTTCAATGGATTTAATAGATGTGAAGGTAAGGGATGGGGACTTAGTGGATTCAGAAGATGTGATGGTAGGAGATGGGGGATCAGTGGATTCAAAGGATGTGATGGTAGGGGATGTGATGGGTTCGATGGTTTGAGTGGTGCTAGGGGTGGTACCATCAATGATAGGTGTTGGGTGGAGAAGGTTCTTGTCTCTAATGACCGTGGATGATGGGTTGGGATGGCATGATTCCATAACTTCAAGGTGTGGAGTGGGAGATGTCTTCTTTGTTATAAGTTCTTGGAGAACTTCTAGAGTGAAGAACTTGAATGCTCTAGGCTGAGATGGTGTGGTAGGAGTGGATGAAGGATTATGGATTGGTGGACTAGGATTAGATGGGGGAATGGGATTGGATGCAGGACTGGAAATAGATGGGGGATTAAGGTTAGATGAAGGGTTAAGATATGGGGATTGGAATGGTGAATTAGGACATGAGGATGCGGGTGGTGGATTGTAGTAAGGGTATTGGGATGGTGGATTAAGATGGGAAGATTGAGGTGGCAGATGGAGATATTGAACTGCGAATGTCAGATTAGGATAAGTTGATGTGGATGTTGGATTAGGATACGAAGGTACGAATGTAGGATTAGAGTGAGCAGATTGGCATGGAAGATTAGGGTAGTGGATATATGGCGGTGAAGGATTGAGATAGGATGATGTGGACGGGGGATTAAGATAGGGGTATAGACTAGGATAAGAGGATGATGTAGATGAAGGATATGATGGATATCCCTTGTCAAAGGTGGCATAAGCAACATGCTTAGGCATGGATGAAGACATAATGGGATAATTGGAAGGGGTGATTGAATTTCAGAAAGTGGGTGGAGAAAGCTTACTAGCAATGATAGTGTCAAGGGGATCTATGTCACATTCTTCTTGATTGACAAGACTTTCGTTATCGTTGTCTACGTAATTAGGGTTTCCCTTGACCACTATTGATGGAGGATAAGGATTCATGATGGTGAAAGGATAAAGAGGATGGATAAAAGATTTTGGACGGGAACAGATTAAAGCTCAAATCGAGATTTAGGTCAAGCTCATATCAAGATTGGACTAAAGCTCAGATTAGGATGATTGGATGATGTGATGGGATTGATTGTGACGACCGACACCGAATTTTCTTCAAGATAGAAGTAGATTGATTGGGTTGAAGGTGATGTGGTTGGATTGGATTGGATTGGATTGGATAAGGTTGATTGATAAGATCAACTGATGGGTCGGATAGGATGATGAGAGGGATTGAAAAACCCCGTTCGAAGATTATCCTAGGTGACTTAGGATGTTGATTGATCGGATCAAAGGATAAATGGATGATTGTAGCACCAAATCCACCTTGAGATTGAAGGTGAATTAATTGGGCCAACGATGATGATTAACTTAGGACGGATGACAATCGTAAGCGGATGTTGATGATGATGATCAGATTAGACACTTAGGTCAATTTGGATAATAACCTGAGATGAAGTTCAAGGGATTTGGATGGGGGAAATGGATGAAAGAAAGTGGATGAACAAATACTCAAAATGAGTAAACGATTGATCAGGATGGATGAATGATTATTTGGAATGAGTAAATGACTGCTAAGAATAGATGAATGATTCTCAGAATGAGAAGATGAAACCTTAGAATGAATGATAGATTACTCAGAATGAGTAGATGATTGATCGGGATTGTAGAATGAGAGTTCGAAATGATTGAAGGTGGTGTGAAATGGATGAAGGTTTACTTACAACAAGTAAACAGATGATCAAAATTGCCAAACCAGAGTTTGAGATGATAGATGAAGGCTCAAATATGAGTGTTTACTTGGAATGTGGAAACGGATGATCGAAAAGGGAGAATAACTATTCAGAATGGATGATTGAAAGGTTGAAATGACTAAAGCTCAGATTAGGGTTTTGGTTAAGCTCAGATTGGGATTAAATTGAAGCTCATATTAGGATTGAATTGAAGCCTAGAATTTTTGGAGGATGTGATGGGATTGATTCTACACCAACTTCCAGAGTTTAAGGGCTGTAAGGTGTTGACAATCAGATTTTTCCAGATTTGGCAATTTTCAAAAATTGTCAAATTTTTCCATTTTAGGAAACCTCATGGATATACTTTTGGGAGTCCAAATTTTTTCCAAGAAATACCCAATATTGATATAAGATGAATTTCCAACTAACATCCCAAATTTGAGACATGCATTTCAAGTTATAAGCGAAAACAATTTTTCAAAATGTTGGAAAAAAATATTAAATTGCGATTTTGAGGGTCAAGATGAAAGTTTGAGGCCTCGAAAATGTGGCAAAACGAGTTCCAATGGCTTCCTTTGCAACCAATTGGGAATCCACTTGTTATTTCATAACGCAACCACCTGTCAAATTTCAACTCAAACGGACACCCAAGTCGAAAGTTATGGCCTCTAGAAGTTTCAGCACAAAAATCAAAATTCTCAAAATGAAGTCTAGGTGATTGGGATGGATGATTTGATGCTAGATATGGGCTTTAATGATGTTCTAAGTGGCACTTATGTGATTTTGGTGATGAAATCATGATTTTCAGAAAAGTGAATGACTTAAGATGAGGAGATGGATGTTTGGAATGGATAAAATGGAGCTTTGGAATGATAAAACGGAGCTTTGGAATGATCAAATGGAGCTTTGGAATGATCAAATGGAGGTTTTGGGATACTTAGAGTGACGAAACAGAGGCTTGGGATGATGAGAAAATGGTTGGGAATGATTCAATGATGGTTTAGAGGCTAAACGGATCCAAATGGGGCGATTTCGGGTGTTCAGGAGGGCAAAATGCGCCCCTCTATAGTAAATCAGGGGCGTTGACAACTTTCTGCAGGGCGCTTCTGCCTTTCTACAGGGCGCTTCCGCCTTTCTACAGCAAAATTAGGGGCGTTTTCACCTTTCTGCAGTAAAACAGGGGCATTGACAACTTTCTATAGGGCGCTTCCACCTTTCTACAACAAAATCAGGGGCGTTTCCGTCTTTCCACAGTAAAACAGGGGCGTTGACAGCTTTCTACAGGGTGTTTCTGCCTTTCTGCAGCAAAATCAGGGGTGTTTCCGCCCTTCTACAGTAAAACAGGGGCGTTGACAGCTTTCTGCAGGGCGCTTCCGCCTTTCTACAGCAAAATCAGAGCTTGGTTTTGATGGCAATGGCTATGGCAAGGACTCAAAATGATAAAGTAAGGCCAATGTATCAAAGATTTCACGGGTTTCTCACAAGAGAACACTTCAAGCAAGCACAATCCTATGATTAATGTTAAGGGTATGGTCAAGAAAGGTCTTAATCTAGGATGCACAAGGCTTCTAGGGAGTCCTCGATATACTCTCGGTACGTGAGGAACAACCGTGAACACCAGCTCGTCACAAGCGTGAGTCGGGAACCCCAGCGAGATACTGAAAGGCTCGAACCAACTCTTCACGTCTATCTAGGTATCACCCTAGCTTCGATGCTCTGCCAATTATGATGTGACTAGATTGGGGTACAACTTTCGTTCTCCCCCCTTTATATACCCCACCGGTACACGTGGTTAGAATCATCCCTTGGGGTGATGAAATCCCCAAATAGGTCCCACTAAAAAGAAGACACTAACTACTTCCAACTACTCCCCAGGCTCACACGAAGTGCAAGGGGAAAGTGAAAACAAATTAATGCCCCCTTGAGTGACACAATAGTAGACAAGCACATCAAGCAATAAAGGTTACTTCCCCTTAATTAGACTATGTGCAAACAACAAGGATAGTTTTTAAAAAATTTGATCAAATAGATGGCCCTGCAAGTAAACACTAGCTATCTTATCCTTCGTTCTTGGTCAATTACACCATAATATGCTATAGAACGTTAGCAAAAAACACCAATATCCTTGCCAGAACAATGTTAGAGGGTTATTACTTGAAAATAGCTAAAAACGAGAGCAAAAACGAAGCTAAGATGACTGTTTTACCCTCCAAACTGTGTTGTTTGGGGTGCTTCTACCTTTCTGTAGTAAAATAGGGGCGCTTCCACCTTTTTGCAGCAAAAATAGGGGCGTTGACAGCTTTCTGTAGGGCGCTTCCGCCTTTCTGCAACAAAATAGGGGCCCTGACAGCTTTCTGCAGGGCGCTTACGCCTTTCTGCAGCAAAATCAAGGGGTGCTGACAGCTTTTTGCAGGGCGCTTCCGCCTTTCTGCAGCAAAATCAAGGGGCGCTGACAGCTTTCTGCAGGGCGCTTCTGCCTTTCTACAACAAAATCAGGGGGCACTGACAGCTTTCCTACAACAAAATGTTAGAGGAAAAGAGCCTTTCAAAAATAAAAGGGCATATCCGCCCCTCTGTAGGAAACTTTATCAAATTTTTGAAAAAGAAAAGTTGTATGCCCTACTGCTAAAAAGTGTTAGAAAAGATCTTCTAAGAAAAATGACGTATACGCCTAACTGCAGCAAACTGTTAGCCAAAATCAACTTTTCAAATATAGGGCGTGACTGCCTTTCTGCAACAGACAAGAGGGCGCTTCCACCTTTCTGCAGCAAAAAAAGAGGGCACTTCCACTCTTCTGCAGTAAAAGAAAGGGCGCTTTCGCTTTTCTGCAGTAAAACAGAGGGCGCTTCCGCCTTTCTGCAGTAAAACAGAGGGTGCTTCCGCCTTTCTGCAGTAAAAAAAAAGGGTGCTTCCGCCCTTTTGCGACCTTTTTCTACAAAATACTTATCACAAATGAAGGTTAAATGTAAGAACCCGTTTGTGGGTCCCACTGGGCGTGCCAGAAATGTGTACCTTAGAGTTTTACCCTGTTCTAATATGCAAAATAACTAAAAATGCAAGTGAAAAAATACTAAGAACACTTCAATGATTAGCCTAAAGAGTGATAGAACAAGGAAATGAGATGAAATACAAACGTAAATCGATTATACCTTGTTGTTGAAGAATCCTTGGTTGGCCCTTGATTTTCATGGATTTGTGTGCTCCTTGGATGGCTTTTGATGTAGCTAGATGCAAGATTGAATGTGCAAGGTGATCAAATTGGATGGCTAAATGATAGCAAGTGCTTGAGAATGCAAATTGGCAGCATAAAGGTCGCTCAAAATGAAAGTGTTGAAAATGCCCTTGAGGAGGGGGTATTTATAGAAGAATTTGAGTTCTCTAGAGAATTCAACGGTTGAGATTCATCCAACAAGGTCAAGATGAAGGGCTATGGTGGGTTGAGAACTCACAAGCCCTCACATCTTGACATGTGGATGGTGAAGGGGCTAAGAGGAGATGAGATGTAAGTGAGGTGGAAGAGAAGTACATGATGTGGAGGAAGTACAAGTACCTTGCAAGTACATTGAGAGATGGGAAGAATCTTGGGAGAATAAAAGTGAATTAAAAATTCACAATGATTGGAAGAATCTGGTGGATAAGACAAGGTTCTCAAAAGGTGGGAATTTGTCACATGTGAGTTGATGTGACAAGTCAAAGGTTTTAGAAGATGCATGGGAAAAAGGGATTCTAGGAATAATAAAAGTGAATTAAGAATTCACATGGGGAAGAGAGGAGCCTAGGGTGAATAAAAAGGAATTAAAAATTCCTTGGGGGATGGGGAGAGTTGACCAAGGTACTAATTAAGTTTAACTAATTAGTAATTAGGGGTTAATGAGGATTAGAAGCCAACTTGCAAAAGTTGGAGGATGCGACACATCTTAATCAAGGATTAGGCATGTGCACATCCTTAAAGAAGAGATTAAGAGATGGATTAGGATTAGATGAAAATGACATGTGAAGAATTAAATAAATGTATTATTTATTTAATTTATTTGATGAAAGGAGGATTAAAAGAGTAAAGTATTTAATTATTAATTAAATACCTTAGGGATTTGGCAAAATTAAGGGTATTAATTAAATAATAGTAATATTACTTAATTAACTTAGATAAGAGGATGTTTAGATGAAAAGTGATAAATTTGGATAAATTAAGTGTCCAAATTTGGATGTCTACATGTAGTACTTGAAGTCAATTGGTAGGCCATTGAGCAAATGATGTTGTTTGTGCAACAAAATTCTTAATAGAGAAGTGATAGATTCAAATAAACTACGTATCCACTTACAAGGATCCAAACATGATTGAAATAAAACATCTGAATCAAGAAGATAATTATGCTCCATTACCAACAAGATCATGTAATGTTTGAAATAAGGAGAGAGAGAGAGAGCGGGAGAGGTAGGGATAGAAAGAGGGAGAGATAGAGAGGGGAAGAGTGAGAGAGAGGGGTAATGCTCGATAGAGATAAAGATAGAGATGGAGATGGAGAAGGAGAGGGAGAGGGATATGGAGAGAAGAGAGAGTGATATATAGAGATGGACAAGATAAATATATAGAGAGGGAGATAAATGGATGGATAGAGAGTGGGAGACATGTCTAGAGATAAAAAGGGAGAGAGGAAAATAGAGGTAGAGATGAAGAGGGAGACAAATAGATAGAGAGATATAGGTAGAGGGAGAGATAGGGAGATAGAGAGGGGGAGATAGATAAGAAGATATAGGGAGATAGAGAGGAAGAGGGAGAGGGAGAGATAGAGAGATATAGATGGTGAGATAGAGTGATAGAGAGATACAAATATAAGGAGATATAGAGAGGGGAGGGGAGGGAGAGAGAGACAAAGAGATAGACAAACATAGAAAATTAGAGATAGGTAAATAGAGATGGAGAGAGGGAGAGAAAAATAGGTAGAGAGAGTAAGGGAGAAAGAAGTATGGGGAGATAGAGATATATGGGAAGAGAAAGAGAGAGATAGAGATATATGGGAAGAGAAAGGGAGAGAGGGGTAGAGATAGAGAGATAGATAGGGGGATAGGGAGGGAGTGAGGGAAGGAGAGATGGGGAGAGATAGAGAGAGGGGGGAGATAGAGAGAGAGGTAGGGAGAGAAAGGGAGAGCGATAGGTAGAGGAGGAGAGATAGAGAAGAGGGGGAGAGAGGGAGAGAGATAGGTTGAAGAGGAAGAGAGAGAAGAGGGGGGAGAGGGAGAGAGGGAGATAGATAGATAGATAGAAGAGGGAGAGAAAGAAGAGGAGGGAGAGAGGGAGAATGATATGTAGAGAGGGAGAGAGAGAGAGAAATATGGGGGAGATGAGGAGAGATAACTCAATATATAATGAGGGAGAGAGATACATAGAAAGGGGGTGATATAGAAAGATAGAGGGGGATAGTGAAAGAGATAGAGAGATAGTGATAGAGGTAGAGAAAGATATGGATAGAAAAAGATAGAGAGAGGAGTGAGAGGGAGATAAAGAGAGAAATAGAGATAGAGATGTTAATGTGAAAGGGGTACTTTATCTAACTAGTTAATTCTTAGCTAATTCTCCACTAAAGTCCTCTTCACACTAGCTTAACTTTACATACAGATAAGGTGGTTGAGTCATTAATGACATGAGTTGCCACACCTCATAGGATGCCAACACTTGTCATAATCTGGTTGCATCTATCTCTCCCCTTGGCCTATATAACCAAGGCATTTCCTTTGTAATCTCAATTCTCAAGCTGAATATAGCTTTGCATTCTTGAGAGGAATACAATTTATTCCTCATATTTTTGGTTTTTCTTTCCTTTAGTCATTAGATTCTTGGGTAGGCTAGTTAGCAAATCTCACATGGTATCAGAGCCAAATTTGAGTTGTGGGTAAACCATTCCTTTAGGAAATTTGAGAGTGCATAGTTTTTTAAATAAAACTGAGTATGCTCTTCTCTTGCATCCTCGAATGATATGGATAATAAAAAAGGTGTGAAAAATATATCAATTTCTGGGGGGGTTCATGTATTGACTTGTCAGTTACAGGTCTTTTGAAGCTTCCTAGAGAGATTCTCTTAAGTACCAATTATTAATGACTACACTGAGACCTTTGCCCCTATTGCCAAAATGAACTCCATTCGCTTGCTACTTGCTATTTCTGCAACTCATGGTTGGGTTGTACATAAAATGGATGTGAAGAGTTCATTTCTTCACATAAATCTACATGAAGAAATTTATATGGAGCAACCACAAGGATTCATTCAATATTTTTCATTGGTTTGCAAACTAAGGAAGTCTCTCTATGGCCTCAAATAGGCTCCATGAGCTTGGAATGCCAAAATGGACTCCTTTCTTCTCTCCATTGGGTCCTCCAGATGCCACTCAAATCTGAATGTCTACATCTTGCAGCAGGAGGATGCTCTTCTCTTCTTGGCTCTCTATGTTGATGACTTGATTGTCATTGGGAGCACTTCATCCATCATCTCAACTGTCAAGATTGCTTTGCATGGCAGATTTTCCATGACTGACTTGGATTTCTTACACTACTTTCTCAAGATCGAGATCACATAGACCTCTTCTGGAAGATCACTTGCACAACCCAAGTATGATCTTGATCTTTTGTCACGTTTTCATATGGCTAATTGTAAGCCTGTGTCGACTCCCTTTCTATTTGGAGTTAAGGTTGAGGCAAAATGTTTCACACTAGTTGATGCTACTTTGTATTGTCAACTTGTTGGTAGCCTCGTTTACTTGACTCATACTCACCCCGACATTTCCTTTGTAATTGGCATTGTTTCACGCTTCATGACAGAACCATATGAGCTTCATTGAAAAGATACCAAATGCATCTTGTACTACATCCAAGGCACTCATTGATATGGGATTCACTATGTAGCAGGCACTAGTTCAGACCTACTTAGATACACAAATTCTGATTGGGCTGGTGACATTGATGATCACTAGTCCACATCTGGCTACAATTTTCATTATGGTTCCAGTCCCATTTGTTGGTAGAGCAAGAAGCAACATGCCATTGCTCTTTCTTCAACTGAAGTTGAGTATCGGGGGGATGTCAATGCTGCCATTGAGGCTATTGAGCTTCACAATATCCTCACTGAACTTGGCATCACCTTTTAGAAGCCATCAGTCATCTATTGTGACAACTGGAGTGCCATCTAAATCTCAATGAACCTAATCCATCATCAAGGAACCAAACACATTGAGATCCATATGCATTTTCTTTGAGAGTTGATTCGAGAGCATGTTATTAATTTGCAATACTGTCATGTAGTAGATCAAGTTGTAGATATATTCACAAAACCCTTCATTGAGAGAAAGTATGTTCATCTTTGGTCTCTCTTGGGGGTGAGGCACATCTCTTATGGGGGTCACTTAGACCTTCTTCATTTACCCTCTCATGGGCATGAGTTTTTTCCCACTAGGTTTTCTCCTTCTTTATCATTGAGAGGTTATTATGTACATGGGTACCTCATCAGTCCTAGTATCCGAGACCCATATTTTCAACTCTGCATTGTATACTTCTCCCTAAGTTGCACTTAATGGGGGTTGTTAGTGTGAAAGGGGTACTTTATCTAACTAGTTCATTCTTAGCTAGTTCTCCACTAAAGTCCTCTTCACACTAACTTAACCTTACATAGGGATAAGGTGGTTGAGCCTTTAATGACATTCATGAGTTTTCACACCTCATAGGATGACAACACTTGTCATAATATGGTTGCATCTATCTCTCCCCTTGGCCTATATAACTATGACATTCCCTCTATAATCTCAATTCTCAAACTGAATATAGCTTTGTATTCTTGAGAGGAATACAATTTATTCCTCCTCATATTTCTAGTTTTTTTTTCCTTCAATTATTAGATTCACGGGTAGGCTAGTTAATAAATCTCACAAGAGATATAGAGTAGGAGAGATGGAGGGAGAGATGGAGTGAATGAAAGAGAGAGGGGGGAGAGATAGCTCAATAGATAAAGAGGGGAAGAGGGAGTGACATAGATAGTGGGAGATATAGAGAGATAGAGAGCGATAGGGAGAGATGTATCAGCCACCCTCCTTATATCTCTATCTATCCATCTTTATCTATTTATCTCTCTACCTCTCTTTATCTTTTTGTCTCCCTCTCTATCTATATGTTTCTCAATATATCCCTCTCCCTCTATATATATATATTTTTTCTTCTGAGCTATTTATCTTTATCTCCCTATCTCTTTATGTGACTTTATCTCTATCTATGTCTATCTCCTCTTCTCTCTTTCTCTTTTCCTTTATCTATTTTTCTCCATCTCCTGAGTCGCTATCTCTACCTATTTATTCATTTATATTTATCTCTTTCTCTCTCTATCTCTATCTTTATTTCTCTTTCTTCTCTTTTTTTCTCTCCCTATCCCTCTCTTTATCCCTTTATTTCTGTAGACACCCAAAATTGTCTGTCATAACATTACCTAGTCAATACATGACCTTATAAGACATCTTGTAATTTTTTACCCTAGGTCATTACATTGTCCCACTTATCCCATTTATTCCACTTAATCACCTTTCCCTTCACATGTCTCAAAATAATTCAAATTGAATATTTGAATTAATCCCTCACTTATTACCACATTGCAACATGTGTCACATGACTACAACTCTTCACATGCACAATTAATCTAAATAATTTTATTATTTAAATTATGAGATTCCCACTCACATCCTATTTTTAGCCCCACTTATTTGTGCGTCATAGGCATATTTTCCTCCAAAATAAATAAAAGAATCCCACTTATTCCCTCACATCCTAATTTTAGCCTCATGTCATAACCCACTTAATGTGCGCCATAAGCACTAAAATCAACTTTTAATCCTAGCCATACACATCACACAATTGAATTTTAATCTTAGCCACTGAATTAAATCAAGTTTTGCCTATAAATCTAGCCTCACACAGGCCATTTGGATCAATCTTCTTCTAGTATCCACACTTTGCCAAAGTTTCCTCCAATTTTCTCATCTATCTATCTATTTTTCCTCTATCATCTCCATCTTATCGTTATGCTGCAAAAATGAGCAATCAACATCAACACATCAAATCATTCAATCCTTCAAAGTCTTGCATTCTCATGTGAGATTGAGAAGAGCAATGGAGCTAAATCAAATCTAGCTTGGAGATCAGTTTGTTTTGCTTTCTTATTTTCATTTCATGTTAGTTTGTGCTTCATTGTGCTTGTTAGGTTTCATTATTGATGTTTATGTTTTTTCCCTAAGATATTTTTACCCTAACTACAATTTCTATCTTTGTTCCTCTCTTTATCTATCTTCGTCTCTTTCTCCTCCTTTGTCTCATTTTGCTCCCTCTCTCTTGCTCTCTTTCACTTTTTTTTCTCTCTCCACCTATCTATATCTTATCTCTATCTTCCTCTCCCTTTTCTCTTCCTTTCTCTTTCTCTCTTTCTCTCTTTCTCTCCCTATATGTTTGTCCTTAACTATGCAATGGGTACATTGAAGAGGTCTTAAAGGTGAATTATCATATCCTTAATCAAATGGCATGCTACCTTGAGCATAACTCCCCAAACACACATGCCATCCTTGGATTGTTGACATGAAACAACCAATCAAAAGCTAGTTTCTCTTTTTTCTCTTTTCTTGTGTCTCTTATATTTCTCCCTCTCATGCTCTATCTCTCTTTGTCTATTCCTCTCTTTCAATCTCTATCTCCATCTCTCTCTCTCTTGATATCTATCTAAATTTGTCTCTTTCTCTCATCCTCTATCTTTTGAGTTTCTCTCTCTTTATTAGCCAATAGGCTACATATAGTGTGAGATTTGAGCCTGAAACAAGTCTTAGACCTACAGACAACTATTGAGTCATTGGAAAACAAGTTTTAGCTCTCTTTATTAGCAAATAGGCTACATATAGTGTGAGATTTGAGCCTGAAACAAGTTTTAGGCCTACAAACAACTATTGAGTCGTTGGAAAACAAGTTTTAGCTAACATTTAATGGTAAATCGGTTGCAATTTAATGGTAAAATCCTCTAAGATATCAAGTAAAAGCTTCCAAAATCTCACTTATCACATAAAAGCTAGATAAATATTGATTTGACAATTGGATGGGATCTTTCTATTTCCATTTGCAGTATTTTTTGTCAACTTGATAACAACTTTCTGTTTTCATTTGCATTGGTTTATGTTTTAAATCTAATATGCAAAAAATTCATAATCAGATAATACTTAATTTCTTTAAAGAAAAAATCTAGATTTGTCTAAATTTATTTCATTCCATTATTTAGCACTTATTATTAATTGTTTAATCTAGCCACGTGCAACTAGAATTTTCAATGCTTCCATGCACAAACACATACTCTCTAACATATTAACATACATATAGTTTTCTATCGGGGCAATTTTTGAACCTCTTTTAAGTGCAAGTGCTAGTATATATACCTCTCTCTATATAGAATTGTATCCTCCTCTATCTCTCTTTCTTTTTCCTAAACTCTCCAAAGATCAATTAAACTATCAGATTTTTTATATATTAATTTCATTTGTTCTATATAAAAATATATTAATTATTAATTATAATATTTTTATATTTAAATTTATTATAAAATACAATATATAATAATATAACCCATATATACCATTATATATAATAATAAATATAATTATATTAAATATATGATTTAATCTGTATTATATAAAATATATATAATATATTAATTATATTTATATATTATTGTTTTGTATTATATAAAAATATAATAATTATTAATTATTAATTATAATAATTGTATATATGCATTTAATAGTTTTTTTAAAGAATATAATATATATTAATAATAAGTAGTATAATTATAGTATTTATAATTTATTTTTTATTGTATAAAATATACATTATCTTGATATATACTTAATTACGTAGAGTAAAGGATGTCGTAATGTTATTTTTAGGCTGCAACTTGCTAAATTGGAGAAGTGAAAGCTCAATACTAGCGAGGAAGAGTTTGGAGGCGTAGAATCCAATAGCAGCGGGGAAAGTAGAAAAAAATGGTGAAAAACAGCTGAAAAATGATGAATGACTAAGATTTGTCTAATTGTCTTGCATTGATACAATGCAAGATAGTCGTCGATACATTTTTACAGGTCACCTTGTTCATAGAGGGAATGCCTTTAGACTATATGTAACATCCTCTAACATCCTATTTCATGATTTGATAAATATTTGTAGTCACAAACACTATAATGTAGATAATTGTGACCCATAATAAAAATTAAGAAGCATGAAAGAATTGTGCTACCATTGGAGAAAGTGATCATTACTTCCAACTCGGGTATTCCAAGCAGATCTATTTACATTATTCCTAAACTCTGGCATTTCAATACCAAGAACAGAGGGAGCATTGCTTGAAATGGAGGGGAAATATAGGGTATCGGGATGTGAAGAAAACCACCTCTTATTCGTGTTCAAGGAGTTTTTTTCATAGAACTTGATTGATCAAAATCCGTTGCTCCCTCTTGGCCATCCGTACCACCCTGATCCCTCTTAGCCGTAGCTAGGTCGAATCAACAATCTCGTTTCTTGTAGGAAGTGATATGTAGAGAGAGGAAGATATATATATATATATATAGGGGGGGGGGAGAGTGGGAGATAAAGAATATGATAGAAAAGTAATAGAGGGAGAGAGAGATAGAGAGAGGGAGGAGAGATAGAGATAGATATAGTGAGGGAGAAACAAGGAGTGTATGTGTGTGTGAGAGACAGATAAGGAGATAGAGATAGAGAGGGGGAGAGAAGTATATAAATAGATAGTGAGGGAGGGAGATAGAGGGAGAGCAATAGAGGGAGGATGGAGGTGAAGTAGAGAGATATAGAAAGAGGGAGTGATAGGGATAAAGGGAGAGAGAGGGAGAGATAGGGATATAAATAGGGAGAGATAAGAGAGATAAATAAAGTAGGAAAGATAGTAGGGGAAGAGAGAGAGAGAGAGATGCAAGGAGACATAAGGAGATAGAGATAGAGATGGTGACATTTAGATGGAGATAAAGATTCAAATTAGAAACAAGAGCAAACCAATTTTGTGGGAAAATACAAAGCAATTTCAAAGGAAAATGTTTATGAATTAAAAGAGTTTTTAAAAAACTAAAAATTCATGTGAATTGAAAGGAAATAAGTAAATCATTTCAATTTATTTATAAATTGAAATCAAACATGTAATGATGGAGATACATTAACATATAAACTTGACCCAAGAAGCTCTTAAATCATTTAATAAGATTGTCTTATTTCAATTGAATGTAAATATAACATAATGGTGGGCGAAATAAAATGGTGGGAAAAAAAATGCAATAGAGTTTAAGAGTGGATGATGAAAAATGAAAGCACAATTAAAATATGGAATCCCTCCATTCAACAATGTGCCCATTCATGGGGCAACACATATAGTAATAGAGATAGTCATAGATACACAAAAAATGGTGTTAGCAAAAAACATTAAGAAGCAATCAATGAACGAGCTATTTCCAATTGTCTTGCATTACTTCTCCTAAATGCTTAACCATTGATTTCAAAAATTAATTCAATTGTTACATATAGAGAACACCTTGGACGTAATAAAAAAAATCATGTCTTAGTCAAATTTATAAAATGATAAGTTTGGTTATTTATCATTGTAATATTCTAATTTCAATGAAAATTTAATAGAGATCCAAATTTATGCTTTTTAACAATACTTATTTTTATTTTGAATGCTATCCAAGCCCACCCTTATTATTATCATCATCATTGAATCAATGTAAAGACATGTAAAATTTAATTTTTCCCCTAAATTTTATGGGTATAACTGATAGCTTATTGTATGGAATTTTTAAAAATGTTTATTCTTGTCAATACTCCCCTTCATCAAGTTGCTTATTTGCTTGTTTTAATTGAATTGAGTTAATGGAGTATGTGAGGTGGGAGATTGTGAATGTGAAGCCACATAACATCTAGACCATTGAGAGGAAAGTTAAGAAAATCTCTACTATTATATATCTTGAATGTTGCATGGTCATATGCCATGGTAGTGGCTTCCATCATATTTAAAGTGCCAAGAAAAAATATTGAGCCTTCTAGATTGGGGTTTCATATCTTTGCAACAAATTTTACTTAAGCTTTACTAAATGTTTCACTCCTTTATAATTTTTTTTCCCTCTTTATACAATGTTGCAACCTTTGTCCCATTTTCATTTTCCAATTCCACTATCATACTAAATGGTTTCCATTTTAAAACATGATAGACATAGATAATAGAGAAAGAGGTGTAGAGAGGGGGAAGATAGACTAGAGATTAAATATAGATTTAGGGAGGGAGAAAGAGGGAGTGTTTGTGTGTGAGTGAGAGAAAAAGATATGGAGAGAGAGAGAGAAAGCTATAGAGGGAGATATAGATATGTTTCATTTTCTATCACCTTCTTTTGAGAGAAAGAAGTTGATAGACACAGGTAATAGAGAAAGAGGTGTAGAGAGGGGGAAGATAGAGAGATTAAATATATATTTAGGGAGGGAGAAAGAGGGAGTGTTTGTGTGTGAGTGAGAGACAAAGATATGGAGAGAGAGAGTAAGCGATAGAGGGAGATATAGATATGTATAAATAGTGAGAGATGGAGGGAGGGAGGGAGAGGGAGAAAAATGGAGAGGAGAGAGGAGACAGAGAGATATAGAAAGAGGGTGTGATAAGGAAAGAGGTAGATATAACTTGGGAAAGATAAAGGATGTGTGTGTGAGAGATCTAGATAAATATATAGAGAGAGGGAGAGATGAAAAAAGAGAAAGAGGGAGAGGGAGAAATAGAGATAGATAAAATTTCCCCACATTTACCTTCGACACCTCTTGTATAATGGTTATTCTACGGAGCTGCATATCAAATATCTCACAGGGGTAGAGGCTCACCTGGTTTTGGAAAGAAAGTTCTCACCATAGCCTTGTTATGAGATATATATGGAGGTTCTTCTTGGAGGATAAGTGGCCTATTTCTACAATCTTATCCTTGTTTTACTAGTTTACCATGTCAGTGTGTTTTATACAAATCTACGATTCACAACATAAAGATTTGAACCATTTCTCTTGATCTCTTATAATTTTTTAATAATTAGGACAATCCAATGACACTTGGAGTTGATTTTTAGGTTTCACGTGAGCTTAGATCTTTCAATTTGCAAATAATTTTTTCTATTTCATTTATTTTCAATAGTCCATAATATATTTTAATTTTGTTTGATTTGGAGTTTGGGGATGTATTATTGCTTGAATTTGCTCTTGGCCTTTATTATTTCTAGTTTGTGTTAGATAGGTCAGGGTAGGTATTAGTCCATCCATAACTTATCGGTCTTAAAATATAAGACTGAAGTATATAAAAAAAAAAATCTCCTGTTAAATATAACTATGCCAGACATTTTTCAAGTAATTGAAGTTTGGCAATGATCTTTAATTAAAAGATTTCATACCAGAGAATAAAGAGTAATTTTTTTTTATTGATTTGTTGAATTCTTTTTGAATGAATAGTAACATAACTAATGAAAATAAACAATAGATAAAGAAAATGAACAAGACCATTCCATTCTTGTATTGTCATTAGTCTATTTTCATCTCATTCAATTTTCTCATCATTCCTTCATAAATAGGGGAGAGGACCCACTACTCGAGCATGTTTCAATAGTTGTGATAGTAGTTGTTTAAATAATGTCCAATATTTTTATCAATATTGGACTAATAGTTGTGACTTTAAAGTTGTTAGTGTTGATGATGACTACCCATAATTAAACCGAATGTATTCTTTTGATCTAAAAAGCAGCCAATCATGTGATTCCACATCAACGCTCAATAAAACATGCTATGAATGTACAAGTATTGGTCTCACTTTTTTTTGGGCCCTTTTGGACACCTTGACAAAAAGCATGCTGATGTGGCATCATATTTGATGATGTGACCCTGAAACCTTAATTATATGCAGAGGACTTGTCAAGTAAACTGCTGTATAAAATTGAGAGTGATTTGAAATTTTCAGGTAAGACAATTAGAAACGGGTGCACGCTACTCGGTCCGGCTGGGCTTAAACATCACACACTAAGCTTTGACCGCCTAGGTGGATGTGGGCCCATTCTTTTTACTGACGTCCATTCCCATCCGCTTCCGTTCAAAAAATAATCGCCGTTAACATTTGAATTTGAACGCTATTCCCGCGCGTTGGATTGCATACAACAAACCGAATGGAAAAGAGGACTCTCATCTTACCTCGTCGCTGAGGTATTTTCCTGGCCTTTCTTGCTATATGCAAATGGTTTCTGCAGCAAGTAGAAGACATGGGCGTCCTCACGATGCAGCGCGACAAACAGATTTTCATCCTGATTCGTTTTATTTGCCAGCGTACTCCTCGCCTGTGTCAATATGGTCTCAGAGCGGAAATGAGCAGCCCGACTTCACCTTGGAGAACAGTTATTATGCTAAGTTGAAATCAGTGTGTTCGCAATCAGGAGGAGATAATAATCTATTGCTGTTGGATGCAGTCACTCCTACCGAATTCGACAACTACTATTTCAAGCTATTGATGAACAACAGAGGGCTTCTGAATTCTGACGAGGGTTTGTTTAGTAAGTGGCGAGAAAAAACAATGGAGACGATGAAATTATGTGCAGAACAGGAGGTGTTTCTGATGCAATTTGTGGAGTCAATGATTAAGCTGAGAAACATCAGTCCCCTCACGGGTAGTCGAGGGCAGATCAGGGTCAACTATCGCTCTATACTGTAGCATTCTATTGAAACTCACTTCGTAATGCTTTCCCGCCATGAATGAGTAAGAGGTCTAAGTATGAGTTTATTTTTTCTATTTCAGCGGAGTATATGCTACCTAATATTTCTCATGTCTTTGTCCACTAAAATAATGATTTGTGTTTCCCAATGAATTTTTTTTTTAAATTCTCCCTTTCTCTATTTACATTTTTGTAAATTATGAACATGAAGTTTTGCAACTTCATAAAAAATGAATGAATGAATTTTAGTTATATTATTTGAAAATTTTAAAATAATATTAAATTTTAAGTATGTTAAAATAAGTTGATTAAGATATTTTATTTGTCCATCATATTTTAGAGTTGTAATTAATTTTTATTTTAATATAAAATTGTTGGAGAGTTTATCTTAAAAAAAAAAAAAGTTTAAATCATCAAAGTTGACGTAGTTATTAACAAACTTACAATATTTTAAAAATATATATATCTTTATGAGATGTCTCAAATATGACTTATTGCATTATAAAGAAAATATTAGCTCATTGAGGCAATAAGGTCATTAATAAGAGGTGGTAGAAGGATCTAATATAACCTAGACTAGAGAATCTACTAAAAATGACATAATCTAACAATCCAAACTTGATTAACACATACAAAATTTCATATGGAAGAAAAAAAAATGTTTTTTGTATAAATAAACTCTCTATAATAGAATACAACTTTCTTATAGAAATACATTGTGTTTTGAGGACCATAAGATTTTTTTTGTAGCCTATAGCTTATCACTTAAAACCTATCCATCAAGAAAGCCTTCTTCTTAGATAGATTAGGCCCTTTTATTAGTTTTCTTTTATTTGTCCTTATTCATTCTCTTACTCTATTCTTTTTTTACATCACTTTATATGCATCTCCTTCATTGATCCTATTCTTTCTTTTTATCCAACACTAAAGTTGTCAATCCACAACCTCCAAGTAACTTCCATGGATAAGAAAACCCTTATTCTTTCTTTTGCAAGTCATGTCACTAACCAATATCTCCTTAGTACACAACCCTTAGCAAAGAAACACACACCTTGATTTCAAACAATTAAGAAGGAACACCAAACACACACATTGCCAAAGGAAAATAGCAAGAAAATATCTAGCTAAGAAAAGTTGATTCAAGAAAATACTAGGTTAAATGCCACACACAATATGAATGTGAAAATTTGTAGCAAGAAATGATGTTAGCTTGCCAAAACAACACAACCCTCCAAATCAGCTAACACTTGAATATAAAAGTGTTTGGATTAGACCATAGGAAATCTTCACATATCAATTTAGGCACTTGTGAAAACTTGACCCAATGACTTCAAGGTTAGAATAAGATAAAAAATTCCTTTAACTAGCAAGACAATCATTGGAGGTTAACAAAAATAAAATAAAATGATAAGGTTTGCAAGAGATCATGATATTTATAAGTGATTATATTGAATAAATCAATGATAATCGAGTCATCCAATTTTTTCACATATAACTTATATCAGAAACATTTGTACTAGGTTTTATAGTACCCTATCACCAAGGTAATTCATTTTCAAACACACACCTAGTTGGCTTGCAACATGAGACATAGCTCCTACAACATAATATATAGTCCTTGTAGCTTTGTACATAGATTTCATATCATATTTATTGAAACAAGCTATTTTAACCAAATATTGATCTATAGTAGCTTGATTTAGGATTGAAGCAACTTGAAATATGTTGTAGTATAGATTAAAATGTTCTTGATCATATAAAATCCTTGCATCCATATTATAGAATTAGTTAAAAAAATAACTTGATAAGAACCACCCAACAAAAATCACAAAAAACTAAAGCAAGAAATTAGAAAAACAAAAATTCCTATTTATTTTGGTAACATAAGATTTTCTTATGGACTCAAATGCTCCTACATCATATGTTCCAAGTCAGATACCATGAGTTAAGACTTGTGAAAATTTTACAAAATATAAGCCTAATACTCCATGCTCATCCACCACATATACACTCATCTATATTATGTCATCTATCACTCATCCATATTAGCTCTTTTCCCTTAATATTTTTTCTCAATTAGGAATCTATCACTACCTCAAATTCATTGTATATTATCTCTTTGTAAATAAATGTACACATTCTTTTGTTAGAGAAACCAAAGTTATTCATTTCTTTTTGAAACTTATTTTATCTTCATAGTAATGGAACAAATCATCAGTTCATCAAAATTCAAAGAAATGTCAACTCCTAAAAATTCAATCATATAAGAATTTGATGTAAACTTCCTTAAGATATTACATTAATTTCAACATGTTGTAAGTTCCTTGAGGAAACCTCTCTTTCTACAGACTAGCTAAAAAAAATTCCTACTCTCATCCTCTTGAGATTAGGATGTGTAATTTCCACCTCAATAACTCTCACCTCATCTTAGTGATGTAAGACCAAAAGATTTTTTTCCTTATTTTTTTTTATCAATTTTAAAATTTCATTCTTTATTGCAATTACCAATGATGTTTTTTTAGATTAACATCGAGGTTTATTGATCATGCACATTTGGATGTGTGTGTGTATTTTATATGTTCAAATGCATGTTATATTCTAGTACTATTATTGTACTTGACATGATGTTTAGGAGGATTTTCCTAAGGGTGTGCGGATTATATGCATGGATTTACATACATATGGGGATTTATAAATTATTTCAAACACAATTCTAAACTCAGGTAAAATACAAGATGAATGACACCTCTTTTAAAAGGAAATTAATTTGTAAGAAAAATTAATGACCTTTTATTTTATTATTCCAATCAAGTGCCTAAGGATTTGGAATTATTTGCAATATTGAAGGGTTAATTTTCACATATATGATCAATATTTTAGATTTAGAAATATATTAGAAAATTGATACTAACAATTAATGTTATAAAATGTAGAATTTCAACTCGTAACCAACATTAAGATAGCTTGTAAACATGAAATATTATCCTTAAAATATTAATATGCAATTTTGGAAATCCTAATATAATCCTAAACTAATTCGTTCTAAAAGTAAAATATAATTAACAGTGAGGGAAAGAGAGGCTTTAGAGAAAACAAATTGAAAATTTATATAATATTTCTTCCAAATATAAGTTGATGTAGTTGCTATGACCCCATAATGACAATCTTGAAATGAATATATGATATTTTTTACTTGTGAGTATATTTTGGATACTAGATGACAATATGATAGTTCCATAACTAATAATTGTCCTATTTTAAATGATATAGAAATATTATGATCCATTCTTCATTATCCTATATAATAGTGTTGGTGTTTGACACTTATGATTTCTCCTACTACATTTAGGAATGACTCTCCATAAGATACAACAAGATAAATCTCACATTATGTTGTTGATACTACTAATTAAAATAGTAATCCTTCTCTTAATATCTTAGGTTATTGCTAATGTTTCTAATGATTACAATAATGTGACAAGTAAAGATATTTGGGTTAGGCCTATGTAATGTCCTCATTCAATATTCATGACCTACTAATGAAATATTATGACATGGTTAACTTTTTGTAATGATAGGTTAATAGGTCGTTAAATTGGTCCATGACTATCATCATACATACAACAATTATTTTGACTCTTGAGTAAGTTTTTGTTTGATTGGCATATGACCCATTTCTATTATTCTAAAAACCCCTACCCACTATATTATATGATTGGTTTGAAATAAGCAATAATCCACTTTCATGCTTGAAGAATAGGGCTAGGATAATTTAAAGTGACTAACCTTTACCCACAAACATCACATCCCTCCTTATGGTTGACATAAACCTTAAGTACCAATGCCTAGATTTAGTTGATAGGATCTTAGCAATAGACAACAACCTTGAATAAAATATTCTAGTCATGAATTTTTTAATTTATTAATATGATTCTTGCACAAGTTACCCATGTTTCTAAAAAATCTAAATCATATGCATACAACTCTCTCATGGAGACAAACCCAACTAGTTTTACTCCCATTTAATTCATTAAAAGATAACTTAGATAATTAACATATTGACTACCCTATTTGATTTACCAATTTATTTACTAAATAAAATTAATAGATTAAAATAAATGCAACACTCTTCAAGTTATTTTTAATAAACTTATATTGGTTGTTAATAAATTACAATGCAAGATGATCCATGTATGGGTAGAGAATCGTGCGCCCAATTCTTTGGTGCTTAACCAATAGCATAAAATTCTTGGTTAGAAAAAAAATACTTCCTTTTAGATTATTTTATATTTTCAATAAAATAAGTAACACAGGCTTACCCTTTTCGCTAAAAAACCTCATACCATCATCCTACTTACATCATATTCCACTTGAAACATCTTACTAAAATTTGGTAGTGTTAAAACCAGTTGATTTATCATGTTTTCTTTCAAATTTGGAAAAAATAAACACTTTAAGGAGGTTTTTTTTCTTCACATAGGATAGGTTCATGATTCCTACAAATATAAACAATTCATTAAATCCTTTCATATACCTTCTTTAATGAAAATTTTAAAGTTTTCTAGCCTCATCAAGTCGCTAGTTTGAACTTCATATGCAAATTGTTGTGCTAAATATGATCAAATAGTTCTTCTTTATATTAATGATCGTTATAGTAATAATTTGGTGTAGACCCACTACCATCAAGAATGTTGAACTCCATTTCATTCCCAATCCTATGCCATTCCTACAAATATTTTTACTATAGATAATTCAATACAAGGTATGCATTTATCATCGTTGATTTGACCTTGGCTTCAAAGGGTGGAATATATCCCATATACACTCTTTGAAAAGTTTTTTTTCTTCACTTAGTATAGGTCCATGACAATAATGGTTATCAATATTCCACCAAATCCTCTCATGTACCTTCTATAAGGAACTTTTCAAAAAATTCTAGCCTTATCAAATCACTAATTTGATCTTCAAGTGCAAATTGCTTTGATAAACATGATCAAATTCCTCATCCTTATAAATGGTACTAATTTGGTGCACACCATCCATTCTAAATCCTAAACCATTCCTACAAATATTTTCATCATATACATGGATACTAGGTATGGCATTATCATAGGAAGACCTTGGGTTCAAGGGATGAAATCTATCCCACATACAGTATTTGAGGAGGTTATTTTTATACACTTAAGTAGGTCCATGATACTAATAGATATCAATAAGGAAAATTTCAAAATTTTCTAGCCTTATCAAGTCACTAGTTTGATCTTCATGTACTAATTATTGTGACAAACATGATCAAATCTGTCTTCCTTATATTGAGGATCATTGTGGTACTAATTCAAATTATGCACACCTACTACCATCAACAAGGTGGATATTCATATCATTCCAAATCCTAAATTATTACTACTACTTGATTTTCATCATAGACAAGGATAATAGGTATAACATTATCATAGGATGTCCTTGGGTTCAAAGGATGAAATCCATCCCATATACACTCTTTGACAAGATTTTTTTCTTCACCTAAGATAGGTCCATGATACTAATAGATAAAAATATTCTATTAAATCATCCCATGTACCTTATTTGATGAACTTTCCAAAGTGTTATAGCCTTATCAAGTCACTAATTTGATCTTCATGTGTATTTTATGTGATAAATGTTATCAAAGACCTCTTCCTTATATTGTTAATCCTAATGGTACTACTCTAGTGCACACCTACTAGCATCAAGAAGGTGGACCTTAATGTCATTCCCAATTCTAAACCATTATTACAAATATTTTCATAATAGACAATGATACTAGGTATAATAAATGATCATAGGATGACCTTGGTTTCAAAGGATGAAATCTATCCCAAATATAATATTTGAGGAGTTTTATTTTCTTCACTTATTATATATCCATGATAGCAATGCGTATCAATACCATTAAATCCTCTCATGTACCTTCTTTAAGGAAAATTTCAAAGTTTCCTAGCCTTATCAAGTCACTAATTTGATCTTCATGTGAAAATCATTGTGATAAACATGATCAAATATAGCTTTCCTTGTATTAGTGATCAAAATGGTACTATTTTTGTTCACATCCATGACCATCAAGAAGGTGGACCTTCATCTTAATCCCAATCCTAAACCATTTCTACAAATCTTTCCATTGTAGACAAGGATATTAGAGGTATAACATTATTATAGGATGACCTTGGGTTCAAAGGATGAAATCTATCCCATATGTACACTCTTTTAGGAGGTTTTTCTACTTCACATAGGATCCATAGAAATAGAGGATAAATGATTATATGTTTATGCCTAATATGAAGGTGAACAAGATGATTTCCACCTTTTTTAATTGATGTATATACATCCCTAAAAGGATTGAATGATTTGTTTCGAAAGTTAATAATTTGAATTGCAAAATGATAAATATTTGTTTGTTTGTTTATTTATATAAAATTTAATTTTTAAACATGGATAAAATTAACATGTCCATTTTTAACATGTTAAAATTAGTACACACAATTTTTTTTAATTATAAATAGAGGTGGTTCACATTGCATTCAAATGAGGGCCAAATACTAATATATTAATTTTTATTAGAAGGATTTTTACAAAATATTCAACCCCACCTAAAACTTGTTCACCTTAAAACCCCCCACCTCAAATGTCTCGTAACACCCAAAAAAAAAAATCTCACCCCCTCCACCTGATGAGGTTCACTTGTGAGAAGCTATAAATGAAAAAATAATTATGCTACAAGAAACAAATTACTAAATCTAAAATGTGCCTAATATGCCTCAACATGTAGCATGATTTGTATCTTCAATGCAAACAATTGTTAATTAACTCAATTTAATTGATGTGAATCTAGATAGATTCTAACTTTGGAGGGCAGAGAAAAGGAAATTCTATTCATATGAACTATTGTATTGATAGATCCTTGATTTAAATATAACTAAAAAAATTATGGCCCCATACTCTATTGAACCTTCCACAAGTCAACCTATCCCTCCAAACAAAAAAATAATTTCAATTAAGTGGTGTAGTCAACCTATTTCTCTACTTTGATCTATATTACCTCCTCTCTACCAATCTTTCTCTTAATATCTCCACCTTCCTCCTTCCCTCTCTGCCTTCCTCCCTCCCACCTTCCCTTCTTTCTTCTCTCTATCTCACCTATCCCACTCTCTCTCAATATCTCTAGGTCTTCCTCCTTCCCTCTCTACTTCTCTCTATATTACCTCCTCTCTCTCTCCTTCCCTATCTACTTCCCTCTATCCCTCTCTCCCTCTCTACCTCTCCCTCCCTCCTTCCCTCTCTCTCCCTCTTTATCTCCCTCTCTCTTTCAATCTCCTCACCTTCCTATGTAGGAGTAGCTTTTATTAGAAAATGACATGCTCATTTTTTTTATAAACTCTAAGTGTGATGTAGGACATCCCTAGGTAGTGCGGTAATCTTGCACCATTCTAGAAAAGTGGTTTAGTTTAGTTATTTGTTTTTCTATTAGTTTGTAGATAGTATTTTGTGATGAAGAAAGTTATTGTATTTAATTATAACTTGACATTGGCTTTCAAAATTTTGGGATTAGTCAGATTTGTTATTTTGGAGTTTCATGTTAATGTCTAAAAATAATTTTAAATGAGAAAAAGATAAAATTGGTACAAGAGTGTCCACCACGTGGATAATTGTGAACAATTAGGATTGTTTTCATGTGTGGCAAGTTATTTAGAGTTTACAACAACAAAATAATTTTTGTAAGGATGTATTAAACCATTTACAATGAGTGTTGAACACCATGAGGATGTTTACCCACCATTTAACCACTTAAATATATAGTTGACGACATGTCACATGTGGTATTGAAATTTGTTCCATCTTGTGGCCAACATAGATTATTAGAAAAAAATATGGATGCTATATATATATATTGATTTTTGGATCAAAGAAAGGTGTGTGAAGAGGTAAGGAAAGAAATTGAGAGGTAAAACATAAGTAGGGTGAGACTATAAGGTCTCAAATAAAAATTGTGAATAGAGAACAAGGACTATGAAGTGGAGTACAATCCAAAGGGCAATACTAATACACCATAGTGAAGGTAATTAGACTAGTGTGTAATTATGAGGCTATATTTTAGTGTAATCTATGTTTGAATTGTCATAGTAAGTGTAATAAAATGCCTGTGACCTAGCATGTAGGAGAGCCTATTACAAAAAAAGTGAGAAATTGTAATAATGGTGATAATAATGTAAACTTAAATAAATAAAAATATGTTGTTTTTATGAGATCTTTGTGTTGTGTGTGTATTTTAATGTTAGTCTAGATGGTTGAATATTCCTTCGTTAAACCCAAGTTTGGCCATGACTATATCAAAAAGCCACTTAGTAAAGCATTTTTAGATATATAGAAACTATACATAATCCTTTTACAAAAACTAAAATCAATTATAAAGAGGAAAATAAGTTATCACAACACTAGCTTGAATGAACACCTCATCTATCAAAGCAAAAGGTGCCTCTAGTGGTTTTAATTTTTTTATCAAAATAGGTAGGGTAAACCAAACAAGCAACTGGAAATTCTTTTAGGTGACTATCATTTTCTCCAAACTATAAGTTTGTATTTTCACCATATATGGAATTAAGATAGCTATAGGAGATGATTTATTACATCATAAAACACATCATAAATTAACTATACTTGGTATGTGAATATTAACCTCAAATGACAAACAAAAAGGTATAACAAGGGTCACTATGTCTCAAATTGGTTTTGGATATCAAATGACAAAGAATAAGGTATAACAAAGGTCATTGATTTTAGTTCCTTTATCTAGATGAATACAGTCTTAGATTGAAGACCTAGGAATGGAACACTCAAATTGACAAACAAAAGACCAGGCTTAAGAAAAATGGTAAAGAGATTGGATATATTTTTTATCTTTCGCAATGGATTCCATAAAATGTGAAATAGTCATATGCTTGAATTTAGATCACTCCTAAACTTTCCATTACCTTTACAAGTCATGGAAGATCATCTAAACCCCAAATGCACCTTCCATGAGAACATATTTCTTTGATGCATTCTGTCAAACAGTTCACGTGCCTTATCTATGCTTCCACCTTCTGCATAACTTGCAATCATGGAATTTTGTCAAACGATTCTTAGAGCCATCCTGTCAAAGTGCCTTTTCTAATCTTACACATTTTACATACATGTCTACCAGGGCAGTTGCAGCTACAACATCTGACAAAACTCCTCACCATTTATCCTGTGGTGGATGTCAATACCCTGTTCCAAAGCTCCCATTTTTGCATAGGCTGGGAGGATACTGGGAAAGGCTGCGGAGTTTGGATTTACACCAGCCAATCGCATTTGGTTGAAAGTTTCTAAATTCTTTTCAACACACGCATTTTGTGCATAACCTGCAATCATAGCATTCCATGAGACCAGATTTCTTTTAGGCATCCTGTCAAACAGTTCATGTGCCTCGTCTATGCTTCCACATTTTGCATACATGTCTACCAGAACATTTTCAACTGTGGTATCTGACGATTATCGCCCTTCCATTATACTTTGATGGATGCTCGTACCCTGTTCCAAAGCTCCAATATTTGCGACAGGCGGGGAGTACGCTGGCAAATAAAACTAATCGGGATGCATATTTGCTTATTGTATCGACTGCATTGTGATGACGCCCATGTCTTCTGTCTGTTATAGAAACCATTTGCAAATAGCAAGAAAGGCCAGGAAAATACCGCAGCGGCGACGTAAGATGAGAGATGCCCTTTTCCATCGGGTTTGTTTTATGCGATCCAACGCGCGGGAACTGTGTTCAAATTGAAACGTTAACGGCGATTTTTTTTGAAGGGAAACGGGTGGGAATGGACGACAGGCAAAAAGAAGGGCCCACACCTAAGCGGTCAAAGCTTAGTGTGTGATGTTTAAGCCCAGCCACTCGGTCCTCTCCCTACACTACAGACGAGTGCATTGTGGTGGGCCAAAGCCATTTCCCTACGAGGGCGGCTTAAAAAGCTTGACTTCTGCGCGAACGACAAACTGACGTTTCCGTACGTTGTCGGTGCTTGCTGATCTAATTTTAACGCCTCTCACTTAAATCCTGTGGGGTCATTTTAATTTTTTTAGAAGTTTCTTTGTAAATGTAGGATTCTTTTTGGCTACGCCTTGAGTTTTTCAAGTAAGGATTGGAATTTTTCAGTAATCCCATCTCCTGTTCAAACATATAGACTTCAATCATTAATTCAAATTGGCGTGTTCGTTTTGCTCACGAAAGCTTCTCACTACAAAGAAAAACATAAAACAATTTACAGTCTCCACCCATTTCCTAAATTTGCATTTAAAAGCATACGCGTATGCACCCACTTCACCCACTTCACCCATTTCCTAAATTTCCTAATTTGCATACAGCCTTGAAATGGGGAACTCTTCCTCGCGCAAAGGGCGTGAAATCGTACCTGGGGATCACCTTTACACTCCCCGGGGCTGCTACGACCACCACGGTACACTCGTTATGAATTTTTGTTAATCTTTTTTATAGATTTGTTGCAGTCGGCTTCGAATCTGTTACATTTTTTCTTTGAATTGTTTTGGGAGATTCGTATACCGGTATTTATATTGGGGAGAGTCGAATAATACATTTTCAAAATTCCTTGGACGACAGGGCGCTTGGAAGTTCTATTCGTCGATTCGGCGAGTGCTCTGTTTGCGGCCACCACAGCGGAAGGAGTGGAGTCGTGCAGAGTTGCTTAGATTGCTTTCGTCGGGGCGGGAAGATGTATTTCTATGGATATGGATATCGTGGACGAATACTGGCGTCACAATTAAAACGGTGCACGTCGGCCACTTCTGATCCCCCGGAAATTGTAGTTGGTCGTGCAAAGGATCTGCTTAAACATGGGTTTGGGGATTACAGTCTCGTTACGAAAAACTGTGAGCACTTTGCTCTGTTTTGTAAGACCGGGAAGCACATGCCAAGTGGGCAAGTATTATCACCACTAATGGGCTTCGTCGATCTGATCGCGCCTCTGAGCAGGAACGACATCCTACGAATGTGCAGCAGGATCCAAGAATTGAATGCGAAGAAATGCAACAATTCCATGTCATAGAGGGATAAGTGGAGGATACGCCTTTACACCAACAATATTAATTGTGTATGATGTTTCTACTTCACTTATTTGGTAATACCTATTCTATCAAACCTTATTGGGTTTTGCCCAAAATTATCCTAACTAGCAATCGCACTTTGGTGTGCAATGGGTACGCCGAAGAGGTCTGGAAAGCTAGTTAAAAAAAATGTTTTTCTTTGGGCATACATTTGTGCAATACTTGAAGTCAATTAATAATGTTGTTTGTGCAAGAAATGTCGCAATGGAAAAGTGATAGCTTCAAATAAACTATGAATCCACTCACATGGATCAAAACATGACTGAAACAAAACCTTTGAATCCAAAAGATAACCAGACAGACACTGTGCCATGCATTTCCCTACTACCATCTTCCCATAAATTAAGCATGCACTGAGCAGCGTTTTCCACACCAAAATACTCGGATGCAATGGCATTGCATGAATGAATGCTTCTGTTTGATCAAGTTGTCCACCCCAACAGAGAAGGTATGCAGGAATAGTGCCCCATGCTTAGTGTAATGCCATATTCTCTATTCATTAAATCAAAGTACTTCCATCCTTCATCCAAAAAGCCTAGGTGGTTGCATGCAGAGAGAAGTCCAAAAAATGTTGTGGTTTGGATGCATACCCGCCTCTTGCATTTGTTCAAAGAGTAGGAGGGCCTCCCTGCCACGTCCATGCTGAGCACTTGCTGCAAGAATTGCATTCCATGAGAGAATATTGTATTCAGACATTTTAGAAAACACTTGTTTTGCATCCTCTATGCCCAGACTTAGCATACATAGTAACAAAAGCACTGTGTACAGAAACATCTAAATCACCTCCAGTTTTGATGGCATGAATGTGAACCTGCTTCCCCTATTTCAAAATGACCAAACTGGCACACACCTTGAGAATTCTAGCAAAGGTAAAAAAATCTGGCATCGGGACTACCTGAAGCATTTGAACAAAATGTTGCAGAGCCTCCTCGCCGTACCCATTTTGGGCATATCCTGCAATCATTGTATTCCATGAGACAACATCTGCTTTGGGGATTGTTTCATACACTTTAATAAAACTCTCTACACATCCACATTTGGCATACATTGTGACTGGAGAAGCTCTTACACATATATCTGATTGGAATCTAGCTTTGATTAATAGTGCATGAACCTGCTTTCCTGGATCCAAAGCTTCTGGGTTGGCGCATGCACTGAGGACACTGTTAATTGTGAATTGGTTTAGCTTCACGTGTGCTAAGTGCATTTGTTTAAGAAGTAGCAAAACCTCCTCAATGCATTGGTGTTGAGCATATGCAACAATCATCGCAGTCCATGAGACTACATTGCACTCAGGCATTCTCTCAAACAAACGGTGTGCATCCAAAATGCTTGAGCATTTACTATAAAGGTCAATTAGAGTACTACCCACAAAAATATTTGATTCAATCCCATATATTATAACAATATCATGGAGTTGTGTTCCCTCTTCATGAGCTTCCATAGCAGAACATGCCATTAGAATAATGGGAAAATTGAATTCGGTTGATTTCATCCTGGATATGGACAAAAAGTTTCAGCGTTTGCTCACCATACCCACTGTGGGCATATCCAGCAAGCAATGCATTCCATGAAACCCCACTCCGTTGAGGCATTTTTTTGAACATTTGTTGTGCATCATCTACTAATATGCATTAAACGCATGTATCCACTAGAGAAAACCTAATAAATACATCCAAACTAAGAACAACGTGGATTTGCTTTCCCCTCAAAGAACACTTGAAAATGTAAACCCATGTTAGGTTTAACATCGGCTCTTTGTATTTGTACAAGGACTTTCAAAGCTTTATTATTATACTCATACTTAACACAGTTTGCAATAATGAGATTCCATGAGACTACATTTCGATCCGGCATTTGGTCAAACACTTGGCGTGCTTCAAGCAATTTATCGTTTTTGGTATACAGTTGTAGCAGAGTGTTCCACAATGAAATGTGAGTCTTGATTAAATGAGTGTGGATTAACCTCTTTAATTTTTTTTCAGCTTAAGTAATCCTACTGAAAAGCGAGAATAGGAAATGCAACTTGTTAGCTTGAGTATTTATACATAAATTTTAGTATTCTTAAAATAAGAGACCACATTTTTCCCTAATTGGTATCAATTGGAAAGAGTAGCGCTAGCATGATGATATTATTGCCCAATAATTAAGTGCATGGTGTCATAAAAAGGAACACTTGCAAAGCAAATAAATCTTTTGGCTTGGATGGCACCAGAGTGTTTGTGTAATGAACGTCAACCCTTCTCCAACGCAGACAGGATTTAATAGAAGGAATATGAAATCTCTCAGCTGTATTCTCTCAATCCCATCAACAACCCAAGATAAGGTACATAGAACCAGATGAGATGGTAATTTCGGAGAGGGATTTAACAACCCTTGATCCTAATTGTCGTTGTAACTTGAGGAGTCAACCGAAGCTAAAGTGCCTTCGGAATGGAAGATTTGTCACTAGTTCCGCCGGAACTATTATTCCTTCGGCAGGTTGGACCCCAAACAACTATAGTGAGCGGGAGGTATGGAGCCGAGTGACGCGGTTGAAAACATAGAAAGCTCATTCCATAACTTGTTATAGAGCAATAAATGACAGTTTATTGCATTGAGTTCACCCAGGATATGAAACTGTTTAAAAGAAGAAAGAAATCCTTCTCCAGCACAAACAAGATTTAATAGCAGGAATATGAAATCTCTCGCTTCATTCTCTCAATCTCAGCGGCAGCCCAAGTCAAGGTCTATAATCGTATCTATGAAACTGTTTAAAATATGAAAGAGAAAACCAAAGAACTGCCTCATTTTTTCCAATCTAGCAATCTACGGACGAAACAGATTCAATCGTCTTGCATGGTACGACAGACAGCGGTTGATGGCACATCTCAGCTCTGTCTTCTTCAAATAGGTAACGCATTCAGTGTAATTGTTTTGCTAAATTTAGTCACATGATAAGAACAATACAACTAGCAATTGCACCTTGGTGTGCAATGGGTACCCGAATAGGTGTGGAAGGTCAATTAGGTAAAATTTTGGTCTATTTTTTTGATAGTGTTCATGCAATAAATGTCTTAATGGAGAAGTCATAGCTTTAAATCAACTATGCATCCATTTGTAGAGATCCAAATATAAATGAAACAAAACCTGTAAATCAAGAAGATAATTAGGCTCCATTACAAGCATGCTCATGTTATGTCTGTAATAGTGAGAGAGGGAGAGAGAAGAGGGGGGAAGAGTGAGAGATAGAGAGGAGGCATAAAGAGGGAGAGATAGAAAGATAAAGATATAGGTAGGAATTGATATCTAGAGAGAGTTAGAGAGAGGGAGAGATGTAGGAGTAGAGAGAGATGCATAGATAATTAGATAGAGATAGAGATAGAGGGAGAGATGGAAGAATAAATTTAGAGAGATAAAGATAGAGGCAAAGAGAGAGAGAGAGGGGCAGGGAGAGAAACATAGAGGTAGATATGAAGATAGAGTGAGAGAGAAAGAGGGAGATAAATAGATAGAGAGGTAGAGATAGACAGGGAATACAAAGGGAGTGAAGGAGGGAGATATGGGAAGAAATAGAGAGAGAGGGGGGGATAGAGATAAGTAAATGAGGGAGAGAAGAGGGAGGAGACAGATAAGAAGAGGGGGGAGAGATGGAGGAATTAGATGGGATGAGGTGGCAGGATTGTTAAGATCCTGATGCAATGGAGAAGCCAACTCCAAGACAAATCGAGCTTCCTGACTGGGGAAAGGGATCAAGGAGGGAATATCTTAGGAGGGATTAACGAATGAGGGAACAGTCACAAGACGGTTGGACGAAGAAGCAAGGAGGACAAACCCATCACAATCATTGGATAGCATGGTGGAACGGTGGGTTTCCCAATTGATGCGATGGCAGACTTGGTCGGAAGAACGGGGAGGGATAGATGTGAAATCAAGTTAGCATTAATGCATGTCAACTCAGCATGAGAGGAAAAGAATGGAGAGATAGTGGGAGAAAATGTACCTAAAACGTTCTGCAGAGGACCATTGAGGACATGTCGTTGTTGCTGGACGTTCTGGAGGATACAATGAGGAACCACAAGAGAGGACTGAGGGAGGAGAAACTAATTATGTCGATCCGCATGATGGAGTAGCAAAGTGGAGAAAGCGATGCTAGACTGGGCCAATGTGGGAGGTGGTAGAGGTGAGGGTGTATCATATGAGGAAGCAAGCAGTTACAACAGACAAGACTGTGAGGCTGGAGGCGTTTGAAGCAAGGGCAGCAAGCCAGGAGAAAGGTCGCGGGAGGAGCTGAGAGAAACAATTTCTTGGTGGTGGGAGATGGACAAGTACGAAAAATAATGCAAATAACAGTGATGACGGAGTGCGGCAAAACCAAAACCAGTGACCAAAATGAATGGTGAAGATCAGTTACATCGTCTTGCACGTCTCTACAAATCTCCTCACCGTCGATCTATCAAAGCAAGCCACTTTCTCACATAAAGCCATTATCAGCGACTTGAGAAATCGACGATCTGCAATGTTCTAGAAGCATGCAAGATGATCAAACGTTTGCTCACCGTTGGATTTTCCCTCGCTGTTTTTTCCTATCGTACCCGTTTTCCCTTGCTTCCCAGTGGATTATTTTATTTTGTCGTATTTCCGTTGATTTCTCTGTTTCCGTATTTCCCTTCTTCCCTTCAATTTCCTGTTCACCTGCAGCACACGTCAATTTTTATTGGATTTCCAATGCACACGTCAGTTTTTTAATTGTGATTAACCCAAACATATAATTTTATAATTTTAGGGTTTCTGGGGTTTCGTTTCTAACCTTTTGCATCGGGCTTTATATAAATCTTTTACGGAAGGAAGCAAAGCCATTAGCCATTGAATCAAATCAAGTTTTTCCTATGAATCTAGCCTCACACAGGGCATTTGGATCAATCTTCTTCTAGTATCCACACTCTGCAAAAATTTCCGTCTATCTATCTATTTTTCCTCTATCATCTCCATCTTATCGTTACGCTGTAAAAATGAGCAATCAACGTCAACACATCAAATCATTCAATCCTTCAAAGTCTTGCATTCTCATGCGAGGTTGAGAAGAGCAATGGAGACAAATCAAATCTAGCTTGGAGATCGGTTTGCTTTGCTTTCTTGTTTTCATTTCATGCTAGTTTGTGGTTCATTGTGCTTGTTAGGGTTTCATTATTGATGTTTAAGCTTTTTCCCTAAGATAATTTTACCCTAACTACAATTTCTATCTTTGTTCCTCTCTCTTTATCTATCTTCGTCTCTTTCTCCTCCTTTGTCCCATTTTGCTCCCTCTCTCTTGCTCTCTTTCTCTTTTTTCTCTCTCCACCTATCTATATCTTATCTCTATCTCCCTCTCCCTTTTCTCTTCCTTTCTCTTTCTCTCTTTCTCTCTCTATATGTTTGTCCTTAAGTGTGCAATGGGTACATTGAAGAGGTCTTAAAGGTGAATTATCATATCCTTAATCAAATGACATGCTACCTTGAGCATAACTTCCCAAGCACACATGCCATCCTTGGATTGTTGACATGAAACAACCAATCAAAAGTTAGTTTCTCTTTTCTCTCTCTTTTCCTTTGTGTATCTTATATTTCTCTCTCTCATGCTCTATCTCTCTTTGTCCATTCCTTTCTCTCTCTCTCTCTCGATAACTATCTATCTAAATTTGTCTCTTTCTCTCATCCTCTATCTTTTGAGTTTCTCTCTCTTTATTAGCCAATAGGCTACATATAGTGTGAGATCTGAGCTTGAAACAAGTCTTAGGTCTGCAAACAACTATTGAGTCACTGGAAAACAAGTTTTAGCTGACATTTGATGGTAAACCGGTTGCAGTTTAATGGTAAAATCCTCTAAGATATCAGGTAAAAGCTTCCAAAATCTCACTTATCACATAAAAGCTAGATAAATATTGATTTGACAATTGGATGGGAACATTCTATTTCCATTTGTAGTATTTTTTGTCAACTTGATAACAACTTTTTGTTTTCATTTGCATTGGTTTATGTTTTAAATCTAATATGCAAATATTTCATAATCAGATAATACTTAATTTATTTAAAGAAAAAATCTAGATTTGTCTAAATTTATTTCATTCCATTATTTAGCACTTATTATTAATTGTTTAATCTAGCCACGTGCAACTAGAATTTGCAACGCTTCCATGCACAAACACATACTCTCTAACATATTAACATACATATAGTTTTCTATCGACACAATTATTAAACCTCTTTTAAGTGCAAGTGCTAGTATATATACCTCTCTCTATATAGAATTGCCTGCCCCTCTATCTCTATTTCTTTTTCCTAAACTCTCCAAAGATCAATTAAACTATCAAATTTTTTATATATTAATTTCATTTGTTCTATATAAAAATATATTAATTATTAATTATAATAATTTCATATTTATATTTATTATAAAATATAATATATAATAATAATATAACCTGTATATACCATTACATATAATAATAAATATAATTATATTATATATGATTTAATCTGTATTATATAAAATATATATTTAATATATATTAATTATATTTTGTATTATATTTATATATTAATTTTTTGTGTTATATAAAAATATAATAATTATTAATTATTAATTATTAATTATAATAATTATACATATGCATTTAATAGTTTTTTTCAAAGAATGTAATATATATTAATAATAAGTAGTATAATTATGAAATTGAGAGATGGTGTTCGCTCTGTTGGTTGAGCGTGCGCTTGTGGCCATTTAGGCCAGGGCTGCATGTTGAACCCTTCCTATGCATGCTATCGGTGGTTGGTGGATCATTTTTTTGTCTTCAAGAGCTTCAAGGTGGGGGTGTTTTTACTGTGATTCGGGGGTGTAACTTTGTGATTCTTGTGTGGTCTTTTCAAACGTGTTCCTGCTCTTCTCCTTGCTGCTTCGCTATGTGTGGCGGTTGTTTGTTTTTTGTCTGCATGTGAAGTGGTAGCTGCGGGCTTGGCTTGCCTACATAGGCCTTGGCTTTGGTCGTTGGTGTTGCGCATGCCTTGTTTGGCTACGCCCTTTGTCTTTGTTGCCCGTGCGGGGCTCTGCTTGGTGGTTATTTACCCCATGGGGGCTATGTAGTACAACCTTGGTTCTTTGCTATTGCCTATGGTTGTGTGGTCTAACCTTTTCCATAAGGGTTGGTTTTGATTTTTGTGTAGTAGTTTTATTGTAATCATTGTGCGGAAACTTCATTTGTTCAAGGGGCCTGAGGGCTTGCGTACCCATTTAGGGTCATCGTTTGTAATAATGTTGCAAGGGGAGTCATCTAGGGCGAGCCTCAAGATGGATTTTTGAGCTGCATTTGCCTCGAAACCTACGTCACAGGTTGAGAAAATTTATGATAACAACCTTTTTTCATCAGATCCAGAGAAGATTGAGATGGGTTCATCTGGGGGGTCACATATTTCAAAGATTAATGGGTGCCTGGAAAGGTGCAAAGAGGTTGAAATTGGAGATTCAGATGGAGATGTTGGCAGAAGATATTGATTACTACTCAAGACATTCCCTTTATTATAAGTTCTTGGGATTGAGCATCTCGTTGCAATTTTTTGAATCCTAGGCTCAAAATACATGGATGCTAGTAGGGGAGATGGAGATTCGGCTCCTGGCGAATAACTATTTTATGGTTACATTTGATTGCATAGTAGATATGAATAAGGTGTTTGAAGGAGGACCTTACTTTTACAACCATGTGGACTTGTTTATTAAACCATGGCATGCGAGCTTCAATCTGGCTAAGGAGCTTATGAGTCGGGTTCCAGTTTGGGTTTGACTGCCGAGGTTCCCATTTGAATGCTGGTGCAATGATGTTTTGCATTTATTGGCCTCGATGCTCAGTAGACTTGATGGTTCTTTGCAGCAGACATAGTTCAAAAAGGAAATGACATATGCCCAATTTTGTGTGGAAATTGATTTAAGAAAACCACTGCTAGATTCTATAGAAGTGTGTGCAGGATCTTATTCATGGGTGCAATAGCTAGACTTTGAGACCTTACCTTTTCAATGTCGTCTTTGCCACGACTATGGTCACTTACAGCGTAGATGTCCAAGGGCCAAGCCTTCGGAGGCCCAATCTTCTCAACCTCCTTGCATGGCCTAGGGTTGATAAGGGCAAGGATCCTATTCCGGGTGGTGGTGCCGGTGATGATGGATTTGTTCCTGTCAAGGCTCAAAATAGAAATAGGGGCAGAAAAGGACTTTGAAGGAAAGGCATGATGATGACACTTTTAACAGATTAGAGTTGTTGGATGATCTTAGCCAACAGGAAGTGAATCCGGGACTATTAAATTTGGATAAGGGGACTTTGGGTACTGGACAACTTGGGCCTCCTTTAGAGGCTATGTAGGTAATGTGGTAGGCCAGTTCCGGGCAGATGAATATTGATCAACAGATGGTTGTCCTAACATAACCAAAAGTTATTGTTGGAGTAACGAAGAGTGCAGGAAATGGGTCTCCTAGGTCTCTGAAAGGAGGGGAAGTGGGAAAGAACATCTTGTCTTCTTCTCGCATGGGTATTTAACAAAAGGATCCAAAGAAAGGAGTTGGTGAGAAATCTTCCAAGCTGGGTCAAAAGAAGAATATGGATAAGATTAAGTTAGCTAGGGAAATATTGGTGGAATTAGGGGCTGTGAATACTTTGGGCTCACATTTTTCATGCTTGTTGAAATCATTGTTCTCTCATGGAATGTAAGGGGCTTAAATAGTGGCCCTAGACAAAAAGTTGTCCGGGATTTAATTAGAAGTCAATCTCCTAATATTTTGTTTTTGTAGGAGACTAAGATATTTGTTGAGCATATGCTGAGTATGTTACCTAAACTGTGGAAGTATGGTGAATGTCAGTGTATTGGGGCTCTTGGTTCTTCTGGGGGGGTGGCTTGTTTGTGGAACCCTCAGAAGATTTTCCCTCTATAGTGGATGTCTTCTAGATCATCTATTTCTATGACTGCCTCTTGCTTGGAGATGGGGGAATGTGCTCTCTTCTCTAATGTGTATTCCCCTGTGAAGCTTTTGGGCAAACAACTTGTATGGTCTCATCTTCGATTTGTTTGTAGTTTGGTTCCTTATCATCCGTGGGTTATGGTAGGAGATTTTAATGCTATTGTTGAGTTGTTGGAGAAATGGGGGGGTGTTGCAAGGTTGGAGCCTTCTACGATGCTACTCTGGGATAACATCTTTGCCTTAAATCTTATTAATGTTAAGGGGCCAGTAATGGTGGTTTTACTTGGAACAATAGAAGGATGGGTGTGAATTGTGTTGTTAAGAGGCTGGACCGTTTTTTGGTTTCTTGCTTCTAGGTTGGAGGCATGTGGTCTACCAACTCTGAAATTCTGGATTGGCGGGGTTCTAACCACTAGCCTATTAAGCCAAGTATTACTTCTGCTTGTATGCCTCGGTCACCTTCTTTCAAATTCTAGCTTATGTGGTTACGGGATGCTACTCTTTTTGACCATGTGGCTGTTTGGTGGAGGACTGACAGATCGGCTTTTGGTATGACAATGTACACTTTTGCTAAGCTTCTTTAGTTTGTCAAGTACCAGCTTAAGCAATGGAATCGATAATGTTTTGGTAATATCTTTCATGATAAGGTTGCTACACAGGATGAGTTGAATTCTGTTATGCGACTGATTCGTGAGAATGGGGTTACAGAGGAAATTTTGAGAGAAGAGGCCAGGACTTTGAAAGTGGTTGAGGAATGTGAATTGCATGAAGAGATTTATTGGAAGAAAAAGGCTCGAGTTGAATGGCTTCAGGAAGGAGATAAAAATATTGCCTTCTTCTTCAATTTTGTGAAGGACAAGAGGTATGGTAAATCCATTTCTGTTCTGGTGAATGATAGGGGGAACACCTCTCCTCTTTTTAGGATATCTCAGTTGAAGCATCTTAGTACTTTGCTGCTTTATTAAGGGAGGAGTCGCAAGTAGGCTCTATTGAGGAAGCTTAGGCTCTTTCTTGCATTCCCACATTGGTTTCTAGGGAGATGAACGAGCATCTTATGAGAGAGATATGTCTTGATGAGTTGGAAGGGACTGCGTTTCAAATGAAGAAAGGAAAAGCTCCTGGGCTCGATGGTTTCCTGATTGAGTTTCTTCAAGAATTTTGGGATATCATTAAGCTAGATCTTCTAGAAGTTGTTCAGGAATCTCAGAGGAATAAGCAAATGCTACATGCTTTGAATTCCACTTTCCTTGCGCTCATTCCCAAGTGTGATGGGGCTGATAGGTTATCTCAATTTTGACCTATTTCTCTTTGCAATGTGGTTTATAAAATTATCTCTAAATTGATAGCTAAGGGGTTGAAGAAGTGGCTTAAAGTGTTGATTTCAGAGTAGAGTGGTTTTATAGAGGGTACATGAAAATCCTAGATGGGGTTGTTATTGCTATGGAGACCATACACTCTATGGCCAATTCTCATGAGAAAGCTATGTTCATTAAGTTGGATATGGCTAAGGCGTATGATAGGGTTAGGTGGTCTTTTCTGCGGAAGATCCTTGTTGCTTTTGGGTTTTGCAAGGATTGGATCCAATGGGTTATGGCTGCATTATGTCTGTTTCATTTTTGGTGTTGATAAATGGTGATCATTCTGAGCTCTTTGATGCATCTCGGGGTTTGCGCCAGGGAGATCCCCTCTCTCTGTACTTATTTTTGCTTCTTGTTGAGGGTATTGGTCATTTGATGAGAATGAATGTGGAGTTGGGCATCATCTAGGGTTGGAGATGAGGTGGAGGCTTGCCTCCGCAGTCGCATTTGAAGTTTGTTGATGATACTGCTCTGATGGGGTTGGCTACGAGTATGGAAGCTACTAATTTGAGGCAGGTGTTGGCCATTTACTTGGTTGCTTCGGTTCAATTGATTAATGAGGATAAATCCTCCATCTTCTTTTTCAATATTTTGACGCCCATTTAGAGAAGCATTGTGCACATCTTGCGGTTTCAGATAGGGGTTCTCCTTTTGACCTATCTGGGTATTCCTATCTCAGTTAGTAGACTTCCCAAAGATTATTGGCAAAATATTCTTGATAAATTTCAAGCAAGAGTTAATCATTGAACCCATAGATGGTTGTCTTTTGTTGGGTGGGTTCAACTTCTTAAATCGGTGGTGTAGGCCTTTCCTACCTATAGATGCGTGCTTCAGGTAGCTCTGATGGGCTTTCTTAAGGAATTGAAATCTTTAGAACAATAGTTTTTATGGGTTGGTAGTCTGTCGTTGTCCAAATGGAGCCTGGCCAGATGGGATGTTGTGTGCAACCCAAAGCAGTTTGGTGGTCTTGGTCTCTGTCAACCGACGCTGTCTGGGTGGCTGTGGTAGCTAAGCTATTCTGGAGATGGTGTGTGGAGTAGGACCAAAGTTGGGCCAGGATTTTATCTCATAAGTACTTCTCAAGGATTCCTCGATATGATCTCCCTAGATACCCTCTTATGGGGAAAGGATCAGTGATTTGGAATACTCTTCAGAAGGGCACACAACTCATCAAGGAAAGTTTATTCTAGATTTGCAGACGTGGCACTGAAGCGCTATGTTGGTTGGACTCTTGGGATGGATTACCTCCTCTTATCTCTTAGTTCCCTAACTTGCTTCCTTTGTGTCAGAGGTTTCTTGCGACGGGTTGGTCTAGGGTGAGTGATTTCAAGTCTTTCTTTGCTTGTGGTCCTTTGGCGGTTGCTAGTTGGATGGTTCCCGCGGATTGGTCAGATGTTGGTTTGGAGGATGGGGGCGCTGAGCTTCACAACATTATATGTAGTAGGCGTTGTAGCTCTCTCCTTGAGGAGGACATTCCAGCTTGGGCCCCTAATCCCAAGGGGATTTACACTATTGCTTCTGGTTATTCAAGTGTTTTTGGCTCAGAAATTGGGTGGGGTGGAAATTCACTAGTGGAAAAGAGTGTGTAATAAGCTTTCATGGCCTAAATGCAACTGCTTTGTTTGGATTTTAGTGTGGAACAGGTGCTTGATCTGGGATAACATCTGTAAGTGTGGATTTTAGGGTCCATCCATTTGTGTTTTGTGTGGAAAGGGGGAGGAGAATTTTGTGCACCTATTTTTCCAATGCCCCTTTGCAATGCAGATGTGACACTTTTGATGGGGATTTGGAAGAGCCCTTGTACTCATGCCTCCTCTTTGGTTGAGTTTTGGGATAGTATGGGTAGACCATCTTTGGTGACTTCCTTTTTGCAGGATGTGTGGTATGTTGGGCCCACTTTTATCCTGTGGTAGATCTAGTTAGAGTGGAATCGTCAAATTTTTCGAGGTGAGAAGTTGGTTCAACAATTGTGGATGCGTATGTTAAGTATGATCCAGGAGTCAATTGTGGCTAAGAGTGTGGTGGTCTTCCCCTTAGAGAAAGGTGATGCTGAGATGGTGGACAAACTGGGAATTCAGGGGTTATATTCTTCTTCTACTAGTATAATTAGGAGATGCAGATAGGGGAAGAAGAAAGTTCAATGGATGGGTAGTTGGTTACCTCCTTTGAATGGTGTGCTAAAGGTCATTACTGATGGCTCTTCTAGGGGAAATCCTGGGCTGCTAGTATTGGAGGGGTTGGTAGGGATTCTTTGGGTTAAGTGATCTTTCTTTTTTCTGTCCATGAAGGGTTGCAGACTGTTAATTTTATGGAGGGTTTGGCGATTCTTTATGCTGTTGAGAGGGCTCTTGCTTTGGGCTAGAGGAAGATTATTTGTGAAGTTGATTCGCAGGTCTTGATTAATTTGTTGAATGAGCAGAAGATATCGAAATTAATTTGCAGCTGGCTTCTATGGTTCAGAGGATTCTACAAGATAGTTCTTTGATGGAGGAGGTGTCTTTTGTTCACATCCCGAGGGAATGGCATCGGGTTGCTGACTGTTTGGCCATATGGGCCTCAGAGCATGAAGGTGACTGGAAGGTGGAAGATTGGGTTCATGTCTCCCCTGAGTTACGTCAAGATTTGGATCGGTTCCTTGAAGATAGGAATATGTATTGAGATTGATGTTTTTGTTTTTTTGGTTTTAGGTTGGTTTTTGTTGGTTCTCGGGGCTGTGACCCTTTGGTTGTTGCTATAATGTTCTTATCTGATATTCAATAAAGTTTTTACCCCTTCTTATTAAAAAAAAAAAGTAGTATAATTATACTATTTATAATTTATTTTTTATTATATAAAATATACATTATATATTAATTATGCTGATATATACTTAAATACGTTGAGTAAAGGATGTCGTTCAAACTGCAGCTCGCTAAATTGGAGAAATGAAAACTCAATACTAACGAGGAAGAGTTTGGAGGCGTGGAAACCAATAGCAGCGGGCAAAGCAGAAAAAAAGGCGATAAACAGCTGAAAAATGATGAACGGCTGAGATTCGTTTAATTGTCTTGCATTGATACGACGCAAGATAACCGTCGATACGTTTTTACAGGTTGCTTCGTTCATAGAGGGAACACCTTCGGCGTAATAAACAACCTTTCTCTGTTTTCTAGTTTCCGTAGAGAAAATGCTAACTCGGTAAGGCATCGACTTTTGCACATAGGGAAAAAAGGGACAAGAAATGATTAATCCAATAAAATTTATCAATAGCAATCAACAGATCCGTTGTAGTCTAGTTGGTTAGGATACTCGGCTCTCACCCGAGAGACCCGGGTTCAAGTCCCGGCAACGGAATTTTTATTTTATTTTATTCTTTAATAGAAGAACTTACAGCTAGTTGTTCGTACAACTTTTCAAAATACTCACCAATGGCAAAATCTTAGTGGCGCGTAGCTTTCTTGATCTAATCGGTAAAAGTGCACGATAGCAGCCATGCGTTTGCCGGGAGTCGAACCCGGGTCTATTGCTTGGAAGGCAATTATCCTAACCGTTGGACTACAAACGCATGCTGATGCTTTCGTGGGCTCTATATTTATCATACTATTTTGATTTACTATAATCTGCGTTACTGTTACGAGCTGAATCTGTGATACTGTTAAGAACGACATGAATGCATAGGCAGCTTCAACCTCGTATTCGTTCTCCCTTTGAATTATTAAAGAACAACATCCGTTAGCTTAGTAGTATCACAGATGTTTATTCAAAATTTTGGTAGGTTATTGCTCGCAGGTGTTGCGGTTGGTTATCAGGTTGCTCTCACACGCTAAAGATATTATAACGGGCTTCTTTTCAGTTTGAACCATTCCCTGGTCTTAGACGTTGTGATGGGTATAGTCTTTAGCTTAGATTAAGACAAAAAATCCGTACATCAGAGTGGCGCAGCGGAAGCGTGGTGGGCCCATAACCCACAGGTCCCAGGATCGAAACCTGGCTCTGATAGATGATCCTTTTTCTTCAGCTGAGCTTTCTATCTAGATATCATTTTGTTAAACCCTCTTGGGCATGTGGCTCCTATTGTTTTCTGCTCCGTATTCTCCACGTTTCAATTGTATAGTCTCAATGATAGTGAAAACAAATGTAATAGAAACCAAATATCAGTGGATAAATGTTTTTGATTTATATTTTGTTAGTTGTTTGACATCATCGTAGGGTGGTGGCGCAGTTGGCTAGCGCGTAGGTCTCATAGCTTATTGAGTGATCCTGAGGTCGAGAGCTCGAGCCTCTCTCACCCCATTTGTATTTTTGCTACTATTTTAATTCATCGAGTCTAAATTACTAATGGTCTATCCAACTTTAATTTATTCCCTACATAGTCAAGTTTATAATTTTCCCATTCCTACACTTCCATAACACTAAATCTTAGTACTATAATTAAAATTAATAAATAAATGGGGAAGGAATATCATATATTTATAATTGGAAATTTGTTTCTTATTGCAAAATAAATAAATAAATTGAAAGTGATAATTAAATATGTTTGATTATTAGAAATTGGAGGGAGTTTTATTTAAAATTTATATAAGAAAATTATAATTTACATTCGACGAAATCTATTTTGATTAAGGAGACACAATGTCTTCTATAGAGTTGTACTACAAATTCGATTCTAGTTCACATTACTTCCATTTTGTAAATAGAGCACTCTTCATCAACATATCTAATTTTAAAATATTAATGTTTAATTTAGGTGTCAAATGTTTCTAAGTAATATTGGAAAATGTGTTTTCATTTCATCGATTCATACACTTCACTATTGTTTTTATAGTTGTTTTGACAATTATTATTTTATAATGAAATATAGTTGTTGAGAAATTATACCTAGTATTGTTTCAATGATACCTTTATGACACAATATGATTGGGTTGTGGCTAATTATCACTATAATCATGGTTGCAACATATATTTGGAATGTAATGATAACTATAGAATAGTAGTTGCCACACACTCTGAAGGTTGACAATGATTGGTCAAGTTTCAAGTTAGAAACACTTACAAAAGATAGGAGGGTATAAAGGAATGGCGGCCTCATCTACAAAAGATTTTTGTGGGTGACACATAGCCTAGGTGTTTGTTATCCCTAAATTCTACTTTCACAAATTGGTTAGGAACAATGTGTAGGAGTCATGTTACACCTCAAATTTTAATTTGCAAATTACTTTTAACTTTTACTTTAAAAATGTGTTTTTGACATTAATGGATGATTATATGTTAGTTTATATTTGATGAAATATTAATGCAATGTTTGATTTTAATGATTATTACTTTTAATCAATGATTATGACATCGTGGCTAATAATGGACTATGTTGATGACTTTCTAAGTTGAATGTAGGAGCATATTTTCCCTCCCAGATGGAGAGAGAGAGTATCACCAGAGAGAAGAGTATAGACATGGGTAAACAAACGGGTCAATGTCAATTGAGTCGAACACACACTCACGTAGGATTTTGTATCAAATCTGGGTAAGTAATCCCAGTATTGTTGTTGAGTCTATTTTGTGTTTTGGCTAAGTATGGTCGATTCATTAGGTTAAATTATATTTGATCTTTGGCCTAGTCTTTTATAATAAGTATCAACATCATCTTTTCAATTTATTAATTAATATAAACATTTATCTGATTATTAGTTAAATGAATTTTTAAAAATAAATAAATAAATATATATGTGTGTGTGTGTGTGATATATATACAAGAATAATTGGGAATATATATATATTATATTGTTTTCATTAAAGCCAACAACTTGCATTAAGGGAGGTTGTGGTTGTTAATTAGCAGTTAACATACCAATCAAATAAAAGTTAAGGGAACAAAATGAAATCAAACTGTATTAACCTCTATGTGATGCTAAAAGCCTCCATCAAAGGCTATATTCCAGGTTTTGAAAGTGATATTAATATCATCAAATGAGGGCATAATGGAAGGCATGAGTTTAAATTGTTCTGACATGCAATTAAGTTGTTAGTTTTACTATTTTTAGATTTTTTGGTATGGAGAAGGAGGACAAATGTTTTAGTAAGGAAAATATAATTCTTATTATGATCATTATTTTCTACAAGGAAGAGAGCAACGCATAAGCCTTGGAAGAGAAGAGAGTTTTGTTTCCAGAGAAGAACACAAGTTTTATACAAGCAGTTCTTCATAATTTTGGTGTATTGAGAATACATATTGTTGTTAATATACAAGTAAGAGCAGAGTTTTTGGACTGTAAGCAAGTCGTGGCTACTTGGAGAAGCTTGAAAGGAGTATTATAGTTGTGCATTGAACATCTAGAAGTGTAAAAGTATAATATTAATACAGGCAAGAACACAAAGTCTATTTTCATTCTTTTATTTTTGGTATTATGCAGATGAAGTTTTAGATTTGAGAAGTTAATATGAATTTATATATTGAATATTTTTTAAGGATTAGAGATAAAATAGTTTGAATTTATAGACATGTGCATGAAATTACTTAAGTTCTTTGTTTAGGACTATACAAGACAACGAAGAAGATTTTTGTTACTCTGTCATGGTAAGTTGAATAAAATATTTTATTTACTCAAGAAAATAAATAAGTAGACTAATATATATATATATGTGTATATACATATATGGAGATATATATGGATATATATGTATATATATTCATATATATACACACATATACATACATATATATAAGAGTATGCAAAGAACATTCTATAATATATTTATAAATTTGTATGATAAGCTTGAAGTTTACATTGATATTTTGACTGAAAGAAATCAAATTAATATTCAGAGTTATTAAAAAGGTTTAAACACCATAATTATGGACTTATTCTTATAAAAGAATTTGGCAATATGTTGTACATTTATCAACATTATAAAATGTGTTCTTGTACAAAGAAAGAATAGGTAAACATAGAAAATTCAGAATTATTTATGAAGAAGTATTTTGATATTAGTGAATGAAACTCTTATTTTTATTATGCTATGAGTTGACAAGAACTCAAGTGACAGATAAAGAGTCACGAGTCAGTGTCACTACTCGAAAATACTATAACTTGTAAAAGAATTTTAAAAGTATTGTGTATGAAAATAAGAGAGTATTTCACTCTTTGAAATAAACACAAAAACTTATGAACAAGTGGCAGTAGCTAGGCTCCGAGATATTATGAGTTCGCGATACAGATGTTCATTGTCAGGAATGTGTTTCCACGACCTTAGTAATTTATTGACCATAGAAATTTATATATTTTTGGTCTTAAATCCATGTGAAAAGTTAGATTACAGTTAAACAAGTCAAACATGTGTTTAACCTTAGGTGAAAGGTTGTTTCCAATTCAAGTTAGAGGTGTGTGAACTCATGACTACATTTCCTATGGAAGTGTTTATATTTTATTTGAATACTTTGGCCAAAGTAATGCAAAAGTCTTTGCTTGCATTAGTTGGTTCACGATGTTCCAGATTACATAATCCAGTTAGATTGATCATTCTTAGTTAGAATTTGTCTAAATTTATATGGCCAACTGGTTATGTAGGACACAACACTAGGACTCAAATGTCATCTATTTGTTGGTTTCCTTTGTATATACTCTTCATGAAGGGTAGGGCCACTTCTAGACAGAAGGTGTGCAGGGACTGTCTGTTACACCTTGTTTCTTAGTTATCGAGTCACTTTTACCTTCACGAGTAAATATAATGAAAAATATAAATTATAACTTTAATACATTCAATAGATGAATGAAATATGTAAATATGCATTAAAATGTTATTATTTTTAAAGGAATGATTATGTTTTATATTGATGAAATGCAAAGAAAGAATATGCATTGTAATGTGAATATTTTAATGCTTTGTCGATGCAAATGTTTTATGATGATTCTAACTATGAGATATATGATGCATATGGTTATCAATTCAACTAACTACTGCTGCAATGTACTACGATGAATACAAAAATAGGTTTGAACCTCTGGAAGAGAGGGGAGGTATCACTTAGGAGAAGAAATTGGTTTGGTAACCCTTAATGAGCCTAACTGAGCTTTCACACACTCACCTCTAGTTTGATCAAGTTGAGTCAAGTTAGATTGGGAATCGGGTAAGTAATCTTTGATCATAGTTTGAGGGTGATTTGAATGACTTTGGTTTTAGTCTTTGGTTTCTTAATTGTTCTTGGTTTGATTTGAAGTGACCGAGTTTCTGTATTGGGTAGATACATGTTTACGTATAAAAGTGATTCTAGTACCTTGAACTAATTAAGACTTGCATGAATATGTCATATTGCTATATATGCGTATATATATCATCGAAGTCAATAACAAGGTAGGAAATTATATATATATATATATATGAACATGCATAATTTAAATAAGTATTATATTTATATGTATATTAAAGTATGTATATATATATATATATATCGAAATCTTTGAGAAAAAATGAAATTGTATAATATATATATAGTTTTGAATATAAAAAATTACTATGAAATTAACCTTGCATTGCCTTATAATGTTTAAAGGCTAAAAATCTGAGTAAATATATATAGTGCCTAAACTAAGGCTAAGAACAACACATGAGTTAAATCAATTAAGAGAAGGATACAATGTTTTGGAGGCATGTTAAGGCATGTAAAGGTTGCACATAGTATAGTAATCTTATCATATGGAATTTAAATGTCAAAAGAAAAACCATGTGTTGCCTCTTATACAAGATAATTTGCACATGAAACAAGAAAATACTTAGTTAAACAATGTGAAGGAAGAGTTAATAGCAATGTATAAAGAGCTTGACCTGGTCTTTTCCAAACAAAAACCAAAATAATAGGGTGCATGATGAAATATGTGGTGCCAAAGTATGAATTGTTCACATCTTTTAGAAGTCTACTTTGCATTTATTTTCCTGTGTATGAGGCAAGTGGAATGCGAGAAATAGTCAAGTATGAAGTTGGTTGGGAATGGTCAACCTGTAGAAACATCATCCTTGCATTTTTGATTGAATCACTTTGCTATCATGATTGGCTGAGCATATGCATATAGTAACCATTTTTAGTTTGCCACCTTCAACCCTACTAGCTGAGTTGAACCTTTGAGTGTGAGAAGTGATAAGATTGAGAGCTTGTTTGTAGTCGTGGAGTGCTCATGTTTTTGTATAAATAGGAGAGAATTCTTCATCTTATAAAAAACACATAATTGCATTCTTGTTTTTTGATTTTATGATAGTTACTCTGCTGCATTTTTGAGTTGTGAGTTTGTGATGAAATTGAGAGTGAGTTTAGTGAGGATTGAGTGAGTTGCATTGTGAGAATTTTTCAAGGGAAGATAGAAGTTAGTGAGAAGCTGAGTTTAGAAGGAATTACAAATTGTTTTTGGTGAAGGTTGTGCTAGGAAACCAAATTTATCAAGTGGAGTTGGCTTATTACAAGCATGCTAGTTTCTATTCATTATATATTTTAAGTTGGGAAAAGGGATAGGTTATTTTTGGGGTTAAAGATTACCCATTGAAGGAAATACCTTTGCATAAATTATAGTGGCCTTAAGTCAAATCGAGCTTAAGTAGTGTAAGTGAATAGAATGACTATCACTCGAAGTACTGAGTGAGAACACTTTGGCCAAAGTAGTGTGATTTCCTTTGGCTCCACTGTCAGTTCACCATGTCCATGTAGTGCATGCTAGTTCTAGATTGTAGGGTTACAAGATCTAGTCATGTAGGACACATCACTAAGCTCAGTATGGTTGTCGTACGAGGTTACTCCACCAATATCTTCATCGAAGGGTAGGGCCATCTATCCTGTGATAGATGTGCGGGGGACTGCATATGAGTTCGTGGTTGTCAGAAAAGTGCTTGAGTGATGCTTCTCCTCCTCAGCAGGAGACATAAGACCAAGATTTGAAAGGTAGATCCTGGACCATCTATATCTATTTTCTTGAAGCTTAGTTGAGCTAGGTATGTACTTGTACACATTCTTGGAATATTGTAAATTTTGAAATTATTATATTGAAATGGAATCCATGTTGATTATTTTTGTGACATCTATGTTCATTTGTTCTCAATAAATATTTTTTTTATTGAAATGGTTAGTTACATAGTTTGTTTACTCGCAAAGTGAAAACTTAGGAACAATTACTTTAGTGAACGATTGGCATGTTACATGTGGTATCAGAGCTACTAGGTTTAGCTCTAGAATTTATGAACTCACCATACTTTTCATCCAACATTATCTAATGTTTGGAAATTCTTGTGCTAGGTGTGTCCCAACTTAACGACTAAAAAGTTAGTAATTGGGAATGAGTGCTACCTCAAGGCCAAGAAGGAAAGAGAGGCCATCACTAGGACAATTGAGGGTACCAACTATAACAATTCCATCTGGTTAAGTGAAACTAAAACCTTCAGTCATGCACTTTCTTGAATCAATGAAGTGAAGAGAAAGATGAAGATGGAGGCCAAATACAACTACCTACCTTTCATCTCACCAGAGAAGTTTGAGTCTTTATTACTTTCCAGGGACATGCCCTCGGAAGGAAGTGCCAGTCTGACATTTATTTTTAGAGACCCTAGAGTTCTTCCAATGGAAGAAGTAATTGTAATTTCCTCGAGTAATGAGTTTGAGGGTTATGTACCTCACAACTATGTATCAGCTAAAAAATTTGAAGGTTATTATCCATTCTGGGATAGGTATGAAAAAATGAGAGATGAGCAACAATCTCAATATGTAGGGTATACTCCATTAAGTTATATGTCAAAGAGTGAATCCAAGGGATACTATCCACTAAACTATCTAAATAATCACTCCATGTAATTAAAAGGATATTGAGATCCTTGATAAATGAATAAAATCATGTGTTTATCAGAAGCTTGTGCTTAATCTTATGTGGAATTCCTTATGTGCGATTGATAGCTCATTCTAATGTTTTCCATAAGATAGTTGATAACATGATTGAATCTAATATGGATGAACCTTCAGGTTAACCTGCTCTTGTGAAGATGGTGAGAACACAAACCAATCCTAGCAGAAGCCAAGAAGTTGGGCAAGGATCAGTAGGAGTTGAAGCTAGACTGGACCAAATCTTAGCAAGGTTGGAAAACCTAAAGCAAGAAAGAAGGGTAAAGGATAGAGTTGAGAATGAAGTTCTGAATAATGAGAATGAGGGAGAAAACTCTTCTCACAAACATGATCAAACTCATGATCATGAGAGAGAGAAATCACCTTCTCTATCTGAGGAAACTAATAGGAAACGTATGGCTTCTGAACTTTCCAGAGATATGAAGAAAATCACCCCACCTAAGTTTGAGGGAAGCACTAGCGAAGATGAAGCTGAGGCTTGGTTAGTCCAAATGGAGAAGTATTTCAAGATTCAAAATTATACTAAGGTCACCAAAGTAGCATGTGGAGCATACCAGTTAGCAGGAGAAGCCTCTAACTAGTGGATGAATAAAAGATGGAACTCAATCTTAACTCAGGGAAATTGACATGGAGTGAATTTGTTGAAATTTTTCATAAGAGATGGTTACCCCAACTCTATTTTGACCAAAAACTCATGGATTTTTAGAGTTTTAGACAAGGTGAGATGATGGTCAATGAGTATTGGGAGAAGTTTACCTGTCTTCTGTGTTATGTTCCTATGTACGATAAGGATGAACACTTCTACATAAGAAAGTTTATCGTGGGAATTAATAGTCAGATTAGAGGAGAGGTGGATGTGCACGATCCAACTACTATGGATCTTATGTATGTGAAAGTGGTTAAACAGGAGCAGAAGCTCAAGGCTATCTCCATCTGCCAAGAAAATAGAAACTGTAAGAAAATTGCAGGAGTTCATGACAAACCAACTCCAAAGAAGGTGGAAGTTGTGCAAAATGTACCCAAGCAAGGGAAAAAGGATCCCGTAATGGTGGAAAAGAATAAAAAAGGGAACGCAAGAGGAATAGTTCTAGTTGTGGGAATACCAACAATGTTGGTGGAAATGCTGGTAAATCTAGAGAACCCACAAGAAAGAGAGGACCAAATACTATATGGTTTACATGTGGAGGAGACCATTATGCTAGAGAATGTCCCAATAGGTCTTGTGAGTCACAATCTTATGGTAATCCACTACCTACCCAACAAGCAATGTTTCAACAAAAGATACATGCAGCTGTGGATGATTTCCAAGCAGAGTATCAAGTGACTCCAATTGAAACTCTAGGTATTTTGTTTGGATTACCCATTTCTATACTTATAGATACTGGTGCAACTGAGAATTTCATTTCACCTAGAGTAGCTAAGCAAATATCTAGAAAGGTTGGTTACATGGAAAAGTATTGGGATGTAGAGTATGAAAATGAGACAATAGCAAAGGTGGAACAATGTTTGTTCAAAGCTAGGATAGAGCTACCTTGTTTTTCTATATAAGTGAACCTATATGTTGCACCTTTAGGATCCTATGATGTTATCCTAGGTATGAACTGGTTATGGAGACATAGGGCTAAGGTAGATTTCCATGCTAAAATAGTAGAATGCTTAGATGATCTTGGTAATCAAGTGAAGTTTCAAGGGATGCCTAGAGAGGTCAAGATCCGTCAAATCTCTACAATGCAATTGATGCGGGCTAAGAAGAAAGGGTGCAAAATCTTTGTAGTCAAGATGGAAGAACTTGAAGAGAACCTTGATAAATTGGAACTATAGAGCTTCCAAGAAATGGAAGATGGAGAAATGGAGGAAACTAGAATGTCAGATATGGATAGGTATCCTATACTGAGAAATTTTTTAGATGTGCTTCCAGATGAATTACCTAGGTTACCACTAAAAAGGATATTTGACTTTTCAATTGATATAGTTCCAGGATTTGAACCTATTTCCAAGGTACCTTATAGGATGAAAACAACTGAGCTAATGAAGCTTAAGGAACAATTGGGTGAGTTGTTGTCTAAGGGGTTGATAAGACCAAGTGTTCCCTTGGGAGCACCGGTAATCTTTGTGAAAAAGAAGGATGGTACCTTGCGTTTGTTCATAGATTATCACATGCTTAACAAAGCTACAGTAAAGAATAAGTACTTGTTACCACACATTGATGATCTATTTGATCAAATGAGGGGAGCTATTGTATTTTCAAAGATATATTTGCAATTTGGATACCACTAGTTGAGAATTAAGGATGAAGACATCTTTAAGACTACATTCAAAACTAGATATGGACACTATGAGTTTATAGTTTTACCCTTTGGTTTAATGAATGCACCTGCAAAATTTATGAACATGATGAATAGTGTATTTAGGGATTGCCTAGATAAGTTTGTCTTAGTTTTCCTATATGGCATCCTGATTTATTCTAAGGATGAGGAGGATCATTGTAGACATTTAGAGATAGTTCTACAATGTTTGAGAGAACATAAGTCGTATGGAAAACTCTCTAAGCGTACCTCCTTTCAGAAGAGAGTACATTATCTTGGACATGTGATCTCAGTAGAGGGAATTTCAGTAGATCTAGCTAAGGTCAAGGTGGTGCTTGAATGGCCAGTACCCAAGAATGTCTTAGAAGTAAGAAGTTTTATGGGTTTGGTGGGATACTATAGAAAGTTTGTTGCAAACTTCTCCAAGATAGCCTTTTTGATCACTTCTTTGTAGAAGAAATGGAAGAAGTTTGAGTGGACAGAGAAGTGCCACATAGCCTTCGACCTACTCAAAGAGAAGTTGACTACCACATTGATCTTGAAAGTACCAGATCCTGAGGGTGACTTTATTGTTATCATGGATGCATCAGGAGAGGGATTAGGAGGTGTGTTAATTCAAGATGGGAAAGTAATTACTTACGAATCAATGAAGCTAAAACCTTATGAGAAGAATTATGCATCACATGACTTGGAGTTAGCAACTGTGGTTCACACATTGCAAATGTGGAGGCATTACTTGTTAGGGAAACCCTTTGAGATGAAAACTGATCATCATGCTTTGAAGTATCTATTCACTCAATCTAATCTTAATGCAAGACAAAGAAGATGGTTGGAGTTAATATCGGATTATGACTTCGACATTAGTTACATCAAAGGAAAGGAGAATCAGGTTGCTAATGCCTTGAGTCGAAGATGCCATATTGCTTCAATAGTGACAATTCAAACCGACTTTAAAGGTCAAGTATTGTAGAAATGCAAAGAGGATGAGTACTATATGCAAGTCAAGAAAGCACTCACTACTAATCCACATGATGCTAGTTATGGAGGTTTTCATTTTGAACCTAATGGTATACTTAGGTATAAGGGAAGAATGTATGTACCTGACTCAGAAGAGTTAAGAAATATGGTATGGAAAGAAATACATGAAGCACCGTACTCTGGACACCTTGGTGTGATGAAAATGTTGGAAAATGTTAAGCCATTATATTTTTGGAAGGGGATGAAAGGAGATGTTGCTGGATTTGTGGCTAGGTGTCTTAAATGTTAAAGGGTGAAAGCGGAGCATCATCATCTTGCAGGCTTGTTATGCCCGCATGATATACTAGAGAGGAAGTGGAAAGTCATAAGTATGGAATTTATGCAAGGATTACCTATGTGAAGAAATAAGCACAATGCCATTCTTGTGGTTGTGGATAAGCTTACCAAAGTGGAAAATTTCATACTTGAGAATCTAATTGATAGAGCACCTGTCATAGCAAGGAAATTTGTGCAAGAAGTGTTTTGGTTGCATGGGATTCCTAAGAAGATTATCTTAGATAGGGATGCACGAGTCACTTCTAGGTTTTGAAAAGCCTTGTTTTCTACACTAGGGACTCAACTGAATATCATCTCAACGTATCATCCAAAAAAAGATGGATAAACTGAAAGGGTAAATCAAGTATTGGAAGACCTACTTAGAATTTATTGTATGGATTAGTAGTACAAGTGGGAAGACTACTTGCCTTTAGTGGAATTTTCTTACAAAAATTCTTACCATTCCACAATAAAGATGGCTCCTTTCAAAGCGTTATATGGTTGAAAGTGTCGAAATCCTATAAGTTGGGATATACTTGAAGATAGAGCGAGTCTTGGGCCTGAAATGTTGGTTGAAATGGAAGAACAAGTGAGAATTGTTAAGCAAAGGTTGGCTAAAGCTAACGATAGACAAAAAAGCTATGTTGATGCTAAGAGAGTGCCCCAAAAAATTTTCATAGGTGACAAGGTGTTGTTGAGAGTGAAACCTCACAAGAGTTCTATCAAATTTGGGAAGTCTTCCAAATTAGCTCCACATTATGTAGGACCTTTTGAGATTCTTTAGGAAGTGAATTCGATAGCTTACTGAATTGTGTTGCCACCAGCTCTTGCTAGGATGCATAACATATTTCATGTGGCATACCTAAAGAAGTATATACCAGGTGATAATCATGTGATTGATTGGAATGCTTTATAGGTACAGGACCCAAGAGTGGTAACACTTGATCCCGTCAAGGTACTTAGAACAAATAAGCTTTGCTTGCATAATAGGGAGGTTTTTCAGTGCAAAGTCCAGTGGGACCAGTATGTGGAAGACTCTGCCACTTAGGAAGACTATGCTGAGATACAAAAAAAATTTCCTCATGTTTTAGATGCATTTGAGAGTACATGAGACTATATATTGTTTGTTTGATTATTTTATATTGCTACATAAAAATCATCAGGGATGATGATTCACAAGGGGGGGAGTATGTTACACCCCAATTGTGTAGTTATTATTTAATATTACTATGTAGGGTAAATGTGAATGTAATTTGAATTTTGAATGAGAATAAATTGTGTTTGCACTTTGTTATCCATGAATTATGAATGAATGTTATTTCATTTAATCATATGTGAAGAAATACATATATGTGAATTGGATAAGTTATTGAATTGGTATTCTAAATATGGAGATATATTATGTGTAAAGCATATTTTGTTGAACAAATGACTACAATGGGAATGTGTTAGTTGGATGTAGGTATATGTTCAATCCTCCAAGCGGAGGGGAAATATCACTCAGGAGAAGATCTTGGTTGGGTAACCAATAACATAACCTATCTAAGCTTACACACACACTCATAGTAGAATGGTTGAGTCAAGTTATTATGTTGGGAATTGGTAATTCATCCTTAGTTTAATGTGTCTATACTAGTAAGGGTCTTGATTACTGTTGAGTGTATTCTTGGATGATGTTTATATGTTAGAGCTTATGAGTTCTTCCCTATATTACTATGTTGTATTGACTGGGTGAACACACATGGAATACATATGTATATGTGTAGACACGCGAAATTAGCATTATCCACTTAGGTCATATTCATCCGCTCATTAAATAAATCAAACACAACAAATCCATTCACTAGGAAAATCAAGTCTTTAGTCCTAAGGTTATTCATTTAAATAAATCAAAGGCTCACATCATCCTTTAATTAAATAAATCAAACTTTATTTAATTAAAAGCCTAAAGTCATATTCCATCCTTTTCTGATTTAAATAAATCAAATATTTAAGTCCTAAAAGTCAAAATCATCCTAATCATCATTAAGTTAATCTAAACCTGATTAATCTAACCTAACTACCCATCACATCCTCTAGATATTCCCACTTGCACAAATAAATCCATTTATTGATTTATTAAAATCAACATTTTTTACTAAACATGGCATCTTCCCTCAAATTTGAATTCAAAAGCAAGTTGAACGGTACGTCCAACAAGGCATTTAATAGGTCTTACATGTCTCTTACATGTCCCTTGCAGAAGTCAAACTCAACATTAACTATCAAATTCAAATTTGAAACTCCCTCTCTTGGACACATTTCCCAAATCTTGCACATGCATCAACCACTCACAACTTGACAAGTGTCCTCCTTTCATTGGTACAATATTTGTCCCACATTCATCCATTTGGCTATTCCTCTCATCCAAATAATCTATAAATGGAAGGCTTTATTCATCATCAAATCCTCCACAATCATTCATGTAAAGTCACTCTCTTCAGGAGAATTGATTTTTCCCACCATCATACCATCCTCAAAGCAGTTTCATCACATTAGCTTATCTAAAGGGGTTGGGAAAGGGCTATTTTCGACAATAGCACCAATCCCCCCATAAGATCAAGTGTTTATCTTGTTTTAGAATAGGGATAGTTATTTGTGTTTGTATTTGGTCAATTATATCATCCTTTTCCTTGTTTTCTAACAATGCAGATGGATTTTATGGGGAACTCTTGTGCTAACCTTGCATTTTGATCTACAAATGTGATTTGTTCATTTTATTTATGCAAGTTTAGAAAGGGGTTCACAATATGTATACATATGCATGTCGACGATAGATCATACACATGAAGGAATGCGTACATGAGAGTACATAGGTAGACACACCTATGCACCCTTATAAACAAGTTGCTTATGAGCATGGACCTATCAAATGGAAAATACAACATGAATGTGTATATGTATAAATATATCACATGACTATTCCCTATCAATACAATAATAATTGTGTATGTGTTTGATTGTGTTATCGAATGTGTACATATATATGAGACATATACACATATCCATATGTATACATATATCGATATATACGTATGTTTGACAAAAGGAATTTCCCATACGGATATATCAATATCTGTATACATAGGTATACATGTACATAGAGGAATATATATATATATATATATATATATATATATATATATATATATATATATATATATATATATATATATATATATATATATATATATATATATATATATATATATATACATTGATATGACTATTTTACTATGTGAATGTTAACTCATTCATATTCATTCAAATATCGAATGTATACATGCTAGATTGACACGGTGTATATATATTAGTATATATGTACATATACATATATGTGTGTGTGTGTGATTTATTGGCATATATATATGTATATATACATATATACATATACATATATACATACATACATACATACATACATACATACATACACACACACACACATATATATAAGTATATATTAGTATATATTTATAATTATATGTGATGCTGGAGGCCGAATATATATATACTTAGAGGCCGATTTATATACATAAACATGGGACGATTTGTATATGATATATATGAAAAGCATTTAAAAAGGATGATTATTTCATATATGAACATTGAATAAAGGTCGATTCTAAGACAAAATATTGTGCAACAACTAAGTTGATATGGTAAATAAACCATAGTCAAAACTATGGAATGCATCTTTAAGTTGCTAATCAAAAAATTATTCAACATTGGACACTTTATCATAAAGAAATGAAATAATTACCGACAACAAAATAAAGTGAAACACATGAGAATAGGGGAATGGCAACATATTTGGTGCCAAGTTATGAAAGTTATTTTATCCGTAGAAGTCTATTTAGAATGCAGATTAACTGTCATCATATGAACATGTGCATTTTTTAATGTCTTTTTTCTACTATCATCTGGATGGGTCGACCTATAGCATTATTTGTTGAGTTTGTGTTTAGTTTGTTGCCACCTTTTAGCTGGGAATAATGAGTCGACTTGCATGGAGAGTGCTACCAATTTGCATGCCATTTCTGTGGGCTGCAAGGTCTCCATCTTCTGTATAAATAGAAAGGAAATCTCTCTCATTTGGGACACACTATTACACATTTCTAATCTGCATTATTCTACAATCGCAATTTGCTGTATTTTGTGAGGGGCGATATTTGATTGAGTCATACTTGTGAGAGCATATTATCAACTTGTGAGAGAGGTCTTATTGAGGTATTACTTGTGAGGTCAAAGTGAAGCTAGCAAGGTATTGTTGGAAGTTGAGCATAAATTCTATCAATTGGATAAGTATATTACATGCATGAAGATATAATCTTCCTTTATTTGTCTCTATTTATGAAAGATTGAATCTTGAATGCTTTATTTGATCTACTTGAGATTACTTGCATTAGGGAATTATAACATTTGCTTTGGAATGGAAATAGAAGTTGTTTTATGCTTTTTTGTGAAAGTGCTTGTAATTACTCCATAATAGAAGAGGTTGTTTTTCATAGGTATTGTTATACTAGATATGATTAAACAAGGGTAGCTTAAGGGTTACTCATAGCTAAAGTTGTTTGATTATACTAGATAGCTAGTGGGTTACTCTTGGGATTGATTGTCCATTGAAGGGAGGGAACTTGTTCATATGCTTTGTGAGTAGAAATACCATAGAGTTGTGGGAAAAGGGATAGGTTATTTCTAGGGTTAAAGATTACCCATTAGAGGAAATACCTTTGCATAGATTATAGTGGCCTTAAGTCAAATCAAGCTTAAGTAGTGTAAGTGAATGGAATGAATATCACTCGAAGTACTGAGTGAGAACACTTTTGGCCAAAGTAGTGTGATTTCCCTTGGATCCACTGCTAGTTCACCATGTCCATGTAGTGCATGCTAGTTCTAGATTGTAGGGTTACAAGATCTAGTCGTGTAGGACACATCACTAAGCTCGGTATGGTTGTCGTACAGGGTTACTCCACCAATCTCTTCATTGAAGGGTAGAGCCATCTATCCTATGATATATGTGCGAGGGACCGCATCTGAGTTCATGGTTGGTAGAAAAGCGCTTGAGTGATGCTTCTCCTCCTCAGCATGCGACAAAATACCAAGATTTGAAAGGCAGATCCTGGACTATCTATATCTATTTGCTTGAAGCTTGGTTGAGCTATGTATGTACTTGTACACATTCTTGGAATATTGTAATTTTTGAAATTATTATATTGAAATGGAATCCATGTTGATTATTGTTATGACATCTATGTTCATTTGTTCTCAATAAAGAAAAGAAAATTTTTATTGCAATGGTTAGTTACATAGTTTGTTTACTTGCAAAGTGAAAACTTAGGAACAATTACTTCAGTGAATGATTGGCATGTTACAAATGGAGTCATTTATTGTTAAGTTGTTTGTGATGTTTGGGTTAAATGAAGTTGTTTGTGAAGTTGGATTATGAATTAGTTTGAATTACTTAAGTTGAAATATCTTAGTAAACATGAAAATAATATAGGTTATTTTGGGGTTAGGATAATCCAATGAAGGGGATACCCTATGTTTAGAATATATGTGGTCAATACAAATCAAGCAATTATTGTGGTGAATGAGATGACTCTCACTCGAAGTAACTAGGTTATGAATCTTTGGCCAAAGTAGTGTAGGTAGCCATTGCCTACATTGTCAATTCACAGTGATCCAATTATGCATGCTAGTCCGAGATTGTGATGCATGTAGGTTGTAGTCACTGTATAAGAAATTTCTAGTTATGTGGGACACTTCACAATGTTCAGAAAAGGCCAAGGAAATTCTAAGGTTACCAAACCAATCTCTTTGTCGAAGGGTAGGGCCATCTTACCGATTAGGTAGATGTGTGGGGGACCACAATAAGTCCGTGGTTGGCGGAAAAGCGCTTGAGTGATGCTTCTCCTCATTAGTTGGTGGCCAAGATCTAGAAGGGGGACTACCTAGACCATATGCATTTCTATTGCTAGCAAGCTCAAAGGATCTATGTATGTATTTTTGTATCCATTTATTTGGAAGATTGTAAACATGAAAAGTTAAGCTTGAGATTATTTGTTATGAAATCAATTCTTTGGAAAGATTATGAAATTATATTGAAATGCAATGGAAGTTTGGAACAGTGTTTATTTCAAATGTGCATGTTATCTTTTCATTTGAAAAGACAATCTTTATTGCTATGTGATGGCATCATGAATTATTTACTTGTGGTTAAAAACATAGAAAATTTATCAGGTAGAACAATGATCATGTTACACTATCAGGTTGTGGTTGGAGGTAAAGCACTCAAGTGATGCTCTCCCGAGTCTTGTAGATGACTTCACCAAGACTTGTGGGACATATGTTGATTTCCAAATATGGAATACTTTATAACACTTATTGTGTATTGTAAACTTGTTTACTTTAAATGTAATTCATTTATGTATTGTAAAAGAGAAGATTATCCTATTTTACAAATTATAATTATTGCATTACAAATTCAAAACTTGCAGTATTCATTTTATCATGGATCACGTTAAATGAATGTTATATGATTTTTTTTTTTTTACTATCATATTTTTAGTGCATGTGATTATTTACTTATATGGTAATTCATAAAGTATTTCCTATTTGAAAAGTTGAGCATGTTACATATGGTAGGAGAGCAATCGGGTTCAACACATGGACCTATGAGCTCATTACAATTTTTTTCTCAAACACTAACAGTTAGCTAATTTTTGAAACTATTCTTGTACTAGAATGGTAGGAAGAACAAGGAAAACCACAAGGAAATATGTACCCAAGAACTTTCCTAGCCTAGTGGTAAAAAATGAATCATCTCCGGAAGTAAAATTCCAAGAGCATATCAATTACTCAGGGGGTGCATGGCTTGCTAACTCTAAAATCCTTTCCGATGCTCTTAAGCGTATTTGGTTGGAAAGGAAACAACATATTAAGGAAAAAACTAAGACTGTAGTGCCTATACCTTATGTTAAAATGATTAAACCATTTACACAATGTGATATACCTTTCGATTGTGGTCATGATGCACCCAAAGTAGGTAAGGACGTGATGGAGGAGTACCTATGAGTACACACACCCTCCAAGTTTGTCCTAGTAGATTCTAGCAGTAAAGAAGAACCCAAAGAAATACCTTTATCTGATAGCGACCCATAGTCGCGTAAAAGTCAAAGAAGTTTTGTATTAAATAAGGATGTACTAAGAATCCACCAAATAAAAATATAATAAAGTTTTACTATTTTTCCAAATATGTGTATTAAATTAGATAATGTTATTGTAGAGGAGGGGTTTCGCTACTCCCCAGTCTCTAGGAAATAGAAGAACCTAAAGGGAGTGGATTTCCCTCAACTACCTCAAGACTAAAAAGGTTGAAAAGGAAGGGAAAACTAAGCTCTGCTTTTTTTATGTTTTCTGATGGATGTTTTTTAGGAAACAGATGAATAAATTGTAGAGGTTTCAAACTGTAAGGTGACTAGCTCCAGACCAGAGGATGGTAGCACATGAGTCAGATAGCAATGCACTGTATTGTCATCTCAAAGTGATGCAGAGCTATAAGGATTCACAACACATCTCACAAACTTCAACAATAATCCAAAACAATCTTTGTATAACACATGCTATTTGGCATTGTATATCACATTGGAAACATAACTATGGCAGCCCACAATTTATTTCCATGAACAGTCATTAATAACTTCTACAAAAAAAATAATTAATCAAATCCCTCTGGTGAGATTTAATAAAACATAGTTATAGACATTTCCTTCAATTCTTATCAAGATCCAATGGTTGAAATGAAAGTTATTGTATTTTTCCCAAAACTGCAAACCTTAGGTAGGGTTCAGACCTGCCCTCACAAAAATGGTCATAACTCATTCAAATCTTAATGAAATTTGATGAGACTTGAAGAAAATGAAAGTAGATTCACATGGTAAAAAAATACACTTAGTTTCAAATCCAAAATATAGAATTTATATTCGGTACCATCACACTTTTCAGACTGTAAATTCTGCACAATATTGTTAGAATATGCAGTCTCACCAAAATAGTCATATCTTCCACAAAACTAAATAAAATATAATGAGACAAAAAGAATTGGAAACTAGAAATAGAGATATTTCCATCAATATATGATACTCCATTATTTGAGTCCATTCAAGGCCGTACAAATCACAACTTCAATTTGGAAACAATGTGAAAATCAGAAAATGCACAACATTTGAGGTTTCCATTCATCAATCTTCAAAAATGATGTCTCCAACCCCCAATTCGAGTTTTGGAGGGTGTATTTATACATTTTCAACCAAAACCAGCTATTTTCAACCACCTTTTGATTAGTTTTTTGACAAAACATGTTAATGACACTTCATCTACCTAATTTTGCACTTTTGACAATTTTTACAATATATGAGAAATGAACAACATCCTAGGACCTATAACACCACAAAGGTGGCCTCTTGGGCTTATTACAATATCAAAACATAAAAATGGAACAAATGAATCAATATGGCCTCATGGAGGCATGTGATCAAATAGGTGCTCCTGCACCACAAAGGTGCGTTGGCATCTCATATGAATGGAGAACAAAGCTCACAAACTAAAAGTCATAGGGTGTGTTAGTTCAACCTGAGAGTTTTAATCTAATAGTTCAACACTAAACGAAAAAATTCATAAAATGAAAGGAAACAACAAGAATAATACTATAACTTGAAAGAAAAACTATCTAATAATGAAATGAAGAGAGAAAAGGAGAAGAAAACAAACTTACAAAAGGTCCAGCCTCCCACAAGCTCCTCATGAACAAAGCTTACCTACACACATGATAACGAAAAAGTGTCATGGCTATGTTTTGGAATTTTCCTTAGTGATATCTTTTTTTTGGTGTTTCCACCTCCACAGACAACCAATAGACCACAGTGTTACTAATTTTTAGCTTCTTGCTTAAAATTAGTGAAGATTTAGCGAAGTTTATTTTCTGGGGTATAAATTTTTGAGTCATCTAGGGAATCCTTACTTTTAGAATGAATCAGTTAACTTGTTCATTGATTTGTTCAAACCATTCAAACCATTTAAGATAAACTGCTGGACAATTCAGACAAACTGATAAACAAGCTTCACTTAGAAAGGAAAAAATTAGAAGATTGAAGTGAAATGCAGGATTATTTTTCTGCAATATTTATTATTCTTGATTATCAAAAGATAATGCAGATTTAAAAGTAGAAAACATTCATTTTGATTACAGAACATGTGCTCTAAATAATTGCTATTTCATTGTTTCAAATTATGGAATTGGAACAAACTCAGATTGCTGATCATAAACAATTGATTTATTAAAAGATATGTTTCTGTGATCCCACACAAGCTGTGGGTAGACTAAGTTGATTTAATTCAACAAGAAGATCAAATCATACAACTAAAGAACAGTTAAAGAAAAGTAACATGAGAAAGGAGGTCATGTCTGTCATTTCCTTGAGGGCTGGTGTAGGGTTGATCCCACAAGTTCATCTCGGTCTTCATTATCTTCAGTCTCGAGCTCCATTGCTCTTGAGCTCCAGAACTTGCAAGTGTTTTAAAAGTTTTGTTAGAGCTCAGGTCATGAGATCCTAAAACATGTTTAGTTCAACAAAGATATAATTTTCACTCGTTATTAAATCAAATCAACTTAGTCAAAATCCACAAGATAAATGAAAGAACTGCTAGGCGAAATCATTAGAAAGGAATCATTGAATCCACTACTTTTATTGACTTGTTTGTGTCATGTGCAGATACAAGAAAAGTTTTGTTGCTAATTTTTAAACTTCAACATGTGGGGTAAAACGTGGCTCCCAGAAGGGTTGAGCTCGACATGTTGAGTTATCAAATAATCAACTTGATTGAGCTTATTTAAAAGGGAAATGCAATGTTTAAGGCCAATATATCAACTGCTTAATGATAGTGAACATGCATACATATTGAGTTCACAAAGCAATCATCAGTGGAGATTATAGTGCTCATAAACATCAAGAGCAAAGATAATGGTAACCATGCAAACTGAACAACTAAGTACATCCATGTACTTTCATAAAAAAATCATCAGAAAATACAAGTGCATATTCATATTAGGATTCTCTCAAATGACAATGAATGAGAGGGCAGTTTGAGTATCGTAGTGAATGGTGATCAAATCTTACAGAACATGGTATATGGAAAACAAGGGAAATAGAAAATTATGAGCACTTGGTGTAGGAGTATTCCTGGTGGATATTGAATAAAAGTCATTCTTTTTGTGACCTGTGTAAGAAAGAAAGAGGGACAGTACAATAGTTTTCAACTCTGGTGCTGATATGAGTTTAGATACTGAAAATGAAAAAAGACTTTTGAATCTCTTAGCTTCTTGATCACAGTGAAAGAGTATTGTATGGTGAAAAGCATCTATTTGTGATCAACATAAAGGGCTACCATCATTAACAAAGAAGATTTCCCTTAAAAAATTAGTATTAAGTGAATTATCTTGTGGGATAGGGAAAAACCTTCAATAATAGATGTAGATAATGAAAACTACATATCCATGATAGTATTGAAATAAGAAATGAGGTATGTTATGGAGTTTTCAAGATTTTTCCTGGAAGTATTACATAGATGAACAAAAGCTAGATACTTAAAGCCAAAGCCACAGAGGAACATCAAGTATGAGAAGATGAAATACAAGAACCAAATGTATATGCTGGGTTGTATTTACTCTTGTAAGGCATACAAAAAGGAAAGTTAAGAGTTTTCAAAAATAACAGAGCAGTATTTTCTTGTAGCACAGTAACTGAGATAGTTCGTGTATTAACTTTTCATTTTCTTATGGATTCATATTCATATTATGTTTTTGCACAATCTTGCCATAGCAAGGGTGATTATAAAAAATGCTGGCTGCTATTCCATGGCATCAAAGAACAAATCAAGGATACCCATGCGTTTTAAAGAGAAATTATCAGAATTTGCTCAAGGTCGTGGCCATGAAGTGCAGATCGTGAAGTACAATCATGAACAATAGATTTATGCATGAAAAGCCCTAATTTTCTCAACAAAATGAAACTCATGTCAATGACCCAGAAGAAGTAAAACTCATTACAACAGGAAATATGGCCGCAACCACAATCATTGTTTGCTCATAAAATACATGAAATTCTCAAAGATTACTGAAGGAAAGCAAAACATGCAGCTCAGATGGAGTTATTCATGGCAACATTGAATATACAAAAGTTAACAGATGAATATAAGAGAGAAAATATTAGAAAATTGCTCATAAGTCACACCCTAAAATTTTTAGAAAGCTTTCAAAATGAAGCAAGAACTTCTAGATCTGTAACAAAATCGAACTTACCTCCTTCAAGATCTCCATAATCTTCAGAAATGGCGTCTGAAACTAAGGTTTCCAACATGGAGAAGCTCGACTAGGGTTTGCATGTGCATGGCGGCACCCTCAGAAGTTTCCAATAGCAAGATGAATAGAAACAAAAATGAATGATTAACATTCATTTTAGGTTTATAACCCTAAAAGGTGAGATGGAGAAATATAACCTTTTTTTCCTTAGAGTTTTTGTTTGAAATTGTGCAAACCCTTTTCCTAGTACCTGCAAAACAACATGAGTAAACAAGTTAAACAAGGAATTGCAAGCTAAAAGAAGGATTCCCCATGAAATCCATTTACAAACTCAAATTAGGAAGAAAATATTGAAGAACACAATGCAAATGACAAAAACAAGATAAAATCCTAATTAGATATGCAAACTCATGATCCCATGGGGGAATTGGTGACAATTTGATGTGAAAATTGGCTCTTTCCCAATTCCTAAGATTGCAAGCTTCGAATGTTGAAGAGATTGATCCACTTTTGTTGATGAATAATGAAGACTCCAAGCCAAAATCTGCAAGAACCTAGCTAAGAATTCAATGATGATGGATGAAAATGGCTAATGATTTGAGCATGGTAACTTTACTTGGATTGTGGATGATGAAATGAGGAGAGGAGCTCTTCATTTATAGGATTTCAAGATGGATGAATGCCCAAATTTGAGCAATGTGGAACTAACATTCATCCAATGATATGGTGCCTCTTGTCAAGCCATGAATGGATGATGGATGTGCAAGATTTGGGGTTTGTGCCAATAAATGCCAATATTGAAACTCAAATTTGTTGAAATGACATGCAAGAGGGAAGGGAAAATGCAATAAATGCCACTTGGCTCAAGGCAAAGGACATGTAAGAGGTTTTAAATGCCTTGTTGGATGTACATGTTGACTTGGAATTTTTGAATTCAAATTGAGAGAATATTCCAAAAGATGCTTTGTGAGGAAAATAGAGATTTAATAAATGAATTAAATCTATTTTCATGTGCAACTTGCATTATCTAGAGGATGTGACATGAGATGAGGTTAAATTAATCAAGGGTTAATTAATTTAATAAGATTAGATGATGTGACTTATTTGACTTAGATTTATGGATTTATTTAAATCAAATAAGAGAGGAATATGATAAGAGGCTAATTAAATAAGGATTTTGATTTATTTAATTAAAAGGGATGGTGTCAGATTAAATCAAATAAGGTTTTAATTTATTTAATTTAATGGACAGACTTTAGAGATTTTAATCAAATAAATTGATTATTTAATTAAATAGGGATAATTAGATCAGATAGATTGATTTAATTAACAAGAGAAATGACTTAATTAGACAAAGTGATTTATTTAATCAAGAGAGGATTATTGATGAATTTAATCAGATAGGGGAATTTGATTAAATGGTTAAACTGAGGGATGATTCAGGAAAAAATGATGTTAGTAAGTCAGGATCGAATGCACGATGTCAATTCATATATTTTATGTGTCTACATTTTGCCCCTCTTTGAAGCAATGCATTCATTGCATTGGTTCAAAGAATAAATGATCTTGATTAAAGCCAATTTTTTTTTATATTTTAAAACTTGCCCCACTTCTGCATGGCGAGAGAAAACATGCCATTATAATGCCCCCTCGAGAGATTGGATGAAAATTTTAATTTTGTGGGTGATCTCGCGAAAAAAAAAGGTGACTAAGTACCCGACAAGTCTGAAAGGGGTCCGGGAGGCTAAAAACATGTCTAAATGCAATAAGACGATGAAAAACAAGCCTCAAACAGACAAAAACAGGTTCGAGGGTCCAAAACCCTAGCAGGACAACCATTTAGGGTTAAAAACCCCTAATTTTTAGGCTTAAAAGGGGCCTAAGGGGTCAGTTTCAAGTCATTTTCACACACCTTCGCCAACAAACTTTGCGATTCGAGCTCTAACCCTTCGGCGATATGGCGCAACGACAGCTTCCTCTACACATTTTAGACCGAGTTCAAACCTACCAGTGGCCACTTGGGATCGGGGCACCGGTATGTGACCCTTACCGAAGCTTAATTTTTTCATTTAACACATTAATTAGCCTTTTAAGGATGAGCTCACCTCCAGCGGTGCTATTATAGCACCGCTCGGCATTTGAAATGCACTGTTAATTACCTTTTTACGCTGCAGCAGTGCAGTTTGGAGTTTAGAAACTCCGCCACTGGGCTTGGGCTCGGTGGGCCGGTTTGGGAAAAGTGCATTGCGACGGTGCCCTTTCCATGGAAATTGCGATGCTAGGGATAAAGTGCCTCGCGACAACACTATTTGGCTCGATTTAGGGTCCACCGTCAGAGTTTGAGGAAACTCAAACTACGACGCCATCACAAAATGCGCCGCTTGAGGTGAGCTTGGAGCCTTAGGCCAGGATTTTTTTCAAAATTTTTAACATGGTGATTTTCCTTGATGCAGGACGGGCTTAGGGAGATTTATTCTCGGGAGCATCGGTTGTGAGATTTGGCAAGCGTCCTACGGGACTTGAAGGACTGAGACCAGGACCGACTGGGAGCTGCTGGCTTATGGAATATTGCATACGCAACACCCATGCGCACCCACCTTGGGATGTTGTCAGCGCTAGCCGAGCGGTGGCACAACGAGACATCGCCATTTCATCTTCCCACTGGCAAGGCGACTGTCACCTTGGAGGACGTTTGGTGCATTCTATGATTGTCGATTCATAGCCGCTAGGTGATCTATGATATGGAGGAGGGACGCGAGTGTTGCATCCGAGTCTTCACTACACGAGATATTATCTATTGCGAGGGTCAGATCAAGCTAGAGTGGTACAGGGTTATAGCACCTCCCTTCTGCTATGCGATTGTAGCGATCATTTCAGGTTTGGTTGCCCCAGACATACGAGGGCGGTATTTCAGTCTGGGTTGGGGATACTGCTGGGAGAGGATAGTCTGAGACAGGCTAGTTCAGTTTGCATGGGTACCCATCCTTCTGGCTTCACTTTACAGGGATCTCCACGAGTACGTATATGTGGATGGTAGAGCGCTGGGGGCTGGAGTGACACTTCTCCATGTCTGGGTGTGGGAGCACATTTCTGTGCTACATCCAAGGGTCATTCCAGTTCTGATGGGGGTAGAGCATGCCCTCGTGGCACTATACAGAGGTGGTGTGTCCTTCACACACACTGGCAAGCATGGGATCCCCTACTAGAGGTGGGTCCTGGACAAGATGCTTGTCTTTACTTGGCATCCATACCTTGGTCAGCTCGAATGGGTCGACGATGCTGCTCAGCTCTTCTACTGCCACTAGGATCGATACATGCAGGGCCGGGAGCACACGATGATCGAGCGGTACCTACCCGAGCATGTATAATGTCAGTTTGGAGAGCCACAGGATCGGCTCGATGACGGTTATGTAGCCGTCTTTGCACGCAGTATGAAATAGATAGCATGGGGGCCTAACATTCCTACCGTAGAGGCAGTTGATAGCTTTCAATAGTTGGTAGCCTGACTGTGGGCTTATGATCAGGGCCTAGCAGATCCAGGGACCACACAGGCCTACAAAGATTGGTTCAGACCTCCCCTTCGGTTGACCATTCTAGGTGAGGATCCAGAGGTGCATAGGGTCAGAGGCAGGGGGAGAGGACGAGGGTGAGGACCGAGGATCGAGATTCGATAGGATCCACCATTGGTGCCCCCAGTCCCACCAGGTCAGGGAGATGTCCCTATGCAGGATCAGCAACAAGAGCTGCCAGTCCCACCACCATGAGCTAAGGGTGAGGATTAAGTTCATGCGCAGCCATGGGTATAGCTAGCAGGGTAGGCAGACGCATGGGATGCCTTGATTTTACAGTTGTAGGCCCAGGTTTAGGTAGTGACAGTAGAGAGGGACCAGGCAAGGGCTAAGAGAGAGCAGCTTCGAGCAAAGAGGGATCATGCTATGCAACAGAGACAGGCTGTAGAGCTACAGGTAGCCACAGAGCTAGGCCACAGGTAGCAAATTGAGAGTATGACAGCCTCCTCGTCTCAGGGTACAGTGCCAATGCAATCCTATAGGGATGCCATCCGAGAGATAGAGTACTATTGTTGGGCTTACCATGACACTGTACCTAGAGCAGACTGGGTCCCAGAGTACTTAGAGCGGGCTAGCCAGAGACCACCAGAGGGTCATGATGACAGGGGTGAGGGCAGCATTCATGAAGATCGAGCGTGATCCAGATGATACACACTTTTTGTGCCTTATGGGCTCATTTTTCATAGCCTGATGGGCATTTTGTATTGATTGACGTATATGTACAGTGATCCGATTTATTATTTTTGTACTATGACAGTGATATGATGATATGATATACATGAGCCGATTTTGATGTGATGTACTGTGTGCATGTATGATTTATTTCTATATGCTTTGCAGTGATGTTTTATGGATGTATGTTTATGCAATGATTATGACTAACAGATCTATATTATGTTCACCTATGATATGATGTGCAATGATGTTGTCTATATGATGGTCTACTTTATGCCAATGTGATATGTGATATGGATTTTAATATGATCAATGATGTATGCAAATGATGTGTTAATGCCAAATGATATGTGATATGCTTATATATGAGATGATTCCTGGATGGATGTGATATGATGTGATGGTCGTGATATGATGCTAATGAAATGGTGTTATGAGATGCTTAGAATAACAAATGTTATCATCCTAAATGATGATGTATGTGATGCAATGATATGTTAATGCAAGGTGATATGCTGATGCGTAATGTAAACGTAATATGATGATATGATGTTATATATATTATGCAAGTATGTATTCCTAATGAATTAAATGCTTATATATCTATTGCTATGATTATGCAAAAATGATGATGGAATGCTTTTGTTCATGCTTATGTGATGATTTATATGATAAATGGTAATATGAAATGCAAATGAATGCTATGGGATGTAACGGGTGAAATGCAATGACATGGATGCACCTATTGGAGAATGTTTATGATAAACTACTTTATGATGATGAAAAATGCAACGTGTATGTTTCCTATATGATATGTTTATGCCACATGCTAATGATTTCTATATGATATGCTTATGCAATATGCTAATGATTTGTGGATGCAGGATTGATGACGATGATGGTGATGATGATCAACTGTCATAGTACCTTGTTAGCGCGGTTAGTAAGAAAAGAAGTCATTTCAACAAGACACAAGATGACACAAATGCAAATGATGATGATGATGATGATTACTTGCCAAGGAATTGGGATTTTCAAAGGCCCATATTTTCTTATGTTTGATAACACACGTGGTACGATGCATCGAGGTATAGAAAACCAGGATGGTGTTGTACCCAGTGTGATGGACTTTGACTTGACAATCAGATAGGAGTATTCTTGTTCACACCTGACATACAAAAACCTTGCTAGGATGTATTTCGGAAGTTTCAGACACCTCAGACCAAAACATAGAAAGGTAAACCTATCCCTGTAATAGTCAACAAGTTGCCCTAGACCTCTTCCATACATACCTAAAAAAACAAGTATTCGCTAAGGTTATATTGCAAGAACGTCCAACAAGCACAACAAACAAAAGATAAAGATCATTGCCCCATTCCTATTTCTCTAAATCTGCTATTTTGGAATATCATCAAGACGTCTTTGGAATGAGCACAAATAAGATAAGTCCAAAGATAAATACCAAGTAAACAAACAAACTGATGCTCTTCAATACCACTAACGGAAAGAGGATGTATTTTCTAAGATGATAACCGAAACTTATTGCCAAAAGATAATGCCCATGTAGGAAGGATTCATCCTAGGACATGTTAGTGGATGGCGGCATGCCATTTCATTTATAAGGGATGATTGATATGGGACCAACTGGATGATGAGTTACCGATATATAAAGAGATGACCAATTTGCTTACGCACTGATTTAGATTTAAGACCTGACTTTTTGAGTTTGACTTTTAATCTGCTAGACCTACTTCTGACTATTTCACCAAAGGTTGATAATGATGATCAATTTATTATGAGTGGTGTTATTGCGGGTGCAAGCGAGATGAGACGGGTGGATTTTTTCAAATATTTGGATTTTTTGACATTTTTGCAATGTTTTTGAGGCTATTTTTTGGTATTTTTTGAGATTTTGCAAATGTTTTGATTTTTGATTTTTCAAATGTTTTTGGGATTTTGACCAAGAAACTAACCTAAAGACCTATCCTAGGGATCTTGAGGGCTGGTCAACAGACTAGTCTTTCCTACATTATATACACAGAGACCACGTAGTTCGACTGACAACTTGACCGGTTTACAAATGGAGATATACATGATGAGATGTCAATTTATTATGACAGACTCCTATAGGACTGACCTAAATGTCTCGGGGGATGATCAAAGATCAACCTTGCCTACGTTCAAGCTCAAAGACGATGTAGTTCGACAAGACGACTCTGTTTTTTATTTTTTTGATATGACTTTTTGACCTGTTTTTGGATTTTGATGTGTTTTGATGTTTTTGGATTTTCTTGATTTTCTAATATTTTTTGGATTTTTTGATTTGAGGACTTTAAGAATATACACGAATCCGATCCAATGAGAACGTGCCCCTAACGTGATGCAATAGACTACCCCAATAAAGGCAGGAAAACTGACCTTGAGGATGGGCCGAGTAGTACTAGGAGGGATCACGATACGAAAAAGGACCAAGCTATGGTGCGAATGCGAGTGGATGAGATATGGATGTGATGAATGATGGAAGCGAAATGGAGGGATGATGTTGAACAAGCCACAAAGATCCTGGTGGATGGAAAGTGCTTATTTACGCAAGGCGCCTGTTTGCCAGGTTTTCACTAAGGTACTTGCCCAAAGTGCCACCAAAGTGGTTTTCACTAGAGGATGATTTTTTGATCCTTTTTTGATTTTTTTGGATTTTTTGCTTTTTTGATTTTTTTGATTATCACCAAGATGCCTGTTTGCCAGGTTTTCGCCTAAGTAACCATTTTTTCAGGAATTTTTCTGATTTTTTAGATTTTTTGGTTTTATACCTTGGAAGATTTAGGCATAAAACTTTTTGAGATGGGAGCTATTCATGGGCTGCTACAGAGGTTCCCCTTCGGGTGTTGATAGCTGATATGCCCCTGATTTATAACTTGCTTTTATGACAAACGGTCCTAACCAATTAGGTTCAAACTTGCCTTTGCTTGCTGGGATTCACGACATCCTTCTGATTTTCTTTTAAGACCAGCTCTCCAACTTGGAAAGTCCTGCTTCTGATTTTTTTGTTGCAGCTCCGTTTGAGTCTATTTTGATAGACTTGCAAGTGATTTAAAGCATCTATTTGTCTCTCATCCAGTAGCTCCAGCTCGTTTAATCTTGACACTCGGTAGTCCTCATCATTGATGAGGTTTTGCAATGATATTATGAGGGATGGGAGCTCGATCTCAATGGGGAGTACAACTTCTGATCCATAGACCAAGGAGAATGGGGTGGCGCCAGTGCGTGTGCAGATGCTAGTTCGATAAGCCCAAAGGGTGGGATGGGATTAAGCTGCAAGTGCCAGTCACGACCTGCATCATTGATTGTTTTCTTAATGATTTTGAGGATGGTTTTGTTGGTGGCTTCTGCTTGGCCATTGCCTTGGGGATAGTACGAGGTGGAGAGGCGATGCTGGATTTTGAATTTCTCGCACAAGTCGCGAACCTCCTGGTTCTTGAATGGTGTCTCATTATCTGAGATAATGGCTTGTGGGATGCGGTAACGATAGATGAGATAGTTCAGGATAAATTTTGAGATCTGCTTCCCAGTGATATACGTCATGGGTATGGCTTCCACCCACTTTGTGAAGTACTCAATTGCAGTTACGATGAACTTATGGCCATTGGATGAGGTGGGTGAGATTTTTCCAATGAGATTGAGTCCCCATTGTGAAAAGGGCCATGGTGTGATAATCGGATGAAGCTCTTGAGTTAGAGCATGGATGAGGTCCCCATGCTGTTGACATTGTAAACACCTTTTAGCATGATCATGCACTTCTCTTTCCATTATGGGCCAATAATACCCCATCCTCAGAAGTTTTTTGGCGATGGTCATTCCACTCAAGTGTGAGCCACATATACCATTATGAACCTCGGTTAGAGCAGTTAATGCCTCAGTGTTTAAACAACGTAGCAAGGTACCTTCTATGCTTCTACGGTATAAGGTATCACCTAGGATGACAAATTTGGATGCCTTTTTGATAAAGGTTTGTTTTAGGTTTGATGGGAGGTCAGCGGGTATGACTCCTATGCGAAGATATGTGTAGATGTCATGGTACCAAGGATCACTAGGACCAACGATTTCACACACATATTCTGATTCTGGTACCTCGAATGTGGGAACGAGAAGTTGTTCAATCAGAAATTCATATTTTGGCACGTTATGAGGGATATCTAATAGGGACCCAATTGTGGCCATGGCGTCTGCTGCTCGGTTGTTGGTTCTTGGAATCTGCTCAAATGTTATGTCAATGAAATATTCTTTAAGATTCTCCACCAATTTCTTGTATGGAGTGAACTTATCATCCTTAGTCTGATATTCATTATTGACCTGATTTATGATCAACTGAGAGTCCCCATACACCTTGAGAGCTATAATGTTCCATTGTACTGCTGTCCTGAGGCCTATAGTCAAAGCCTCATATTTTGCGATGTTGTTAGTGCAAGGAAATGCCAGTTTGTATGACTTCAGTATGCAATCTCCTTGTGGGGTGATGAAGAAGAAACCAGCTCCTGATCCATGCTATGTGTATGAACCATCGAAGTATAGTTTCCAATGGTCAGTTACATTGAGGTTAAAGATGGATTCATCTGGGAATTCTGAGACAAGAGGGTTCTCAGAATAAATGGGTGCTTCTGCTAATTGATCTGCAATAACTTGACCCTTAATGGCTTTTCACTCTACATACTTGATGTCATACTCTGATAATATCATTACCCACTTTGCCATTCTTCTTGTGAGCATTGCCTTTGATAGGAGATACTTGAGGGGATCAATTTTTGCAATGAGCTTTATTTTGTGTGCCAACATGTAATGTCTAAATTTTTAGGATGCAAACACAACTGCGAGGCAAGCTTTCTCGATGAATGAGTAATTTATCTCATGACCGACCATTGTCCTGTTGATGTAGTAGATGGCCCTCTCCGTTCTGTTTTCATCATGCTGAGCTAGGAGAGCTCCAAGGGCTACTGCTATTGCTGACACATATAAGATCAATGGCTTTCTTGGGATGGGTGGCATTAAAACTGGAGGTGTTAGTAGATATTCCTTAATTTTGTTAAATGCCTCTTCACATTTTGTATCCCATTTGTACGCTACCCCCTTGTGGAGTAGGTGAGAGTATGGGTTCTGCTTGTCTGCCAGTTGTGCTATGAATTGTTAGATGGATTGAAGTCTGCCCTAGAGACCTCTCAGTTGTTTTAATGTCCTTGGTGCTTCCATCTCAAGGATTGCTTTCACTTTTACCAGATCCACCTCAATACCCCTCATGGAGACTATGTATCCTAGCAATTTACCTGATTGTACGCCGAAAACACACTTCTTGGGATTTAGTCTGACTTTGTATTCCTCCAGTCTGTCAAAGATAGCACTTAGGGTTGCTATATGATCTTGTCTCTTTCTTGACTTAGCTAGAATGTCGTCGACATAGTCTTTGACTATTTTATGAATCATGTCATGGAATATTAATGTCATGGCCCTTTGATAGGTGTCTCCTACGTTCTTTAGGCCAAATGGCATCATGTTCCAGCAGTAGGTCCCCCATGGACAAGTGAAAGCCGTCTTATGTTGATCTTCTTTTGCTATCATGATCTGGTTGTATCCTAAAAATCCATCCATTAGTGATAGCATCTCATGCCCTGTTGTCATGTCTACTATCATGTCGATGATGGGAAGCGGTAAATCATCCTTGAGACATGCCTTGTTTAAATCTCTAAAGTCCGTACAGATTTTGATGGCTTCGTCAGGTTTTGAAACGGGTACCAAATTTGACACCCATTTCGGATAATCAATCGGTCGGATAAATCCTGCATCCAACAACTTTTTGAGCTCCATTTTGACCAACAGAGCGATTTGAGGATGCATTTTTTGAAGCTTTTGTTTGACCGGCTTTGCTTCTGGATACACTGCTAAGTGATGAACCACAGTTTTTGGATCGAGCCCTGGCATGTCAGCATAACTCCATGCAAAGTTTATTTGCCTTTCCCTTAGGAATGCTGCTAAGAGTTCTTGCTCTTCTGATAATAGTGATTCTACATAGAATGTGATATGCGAGGCCTCCTCTATTCCTAGGTTGATAGGATTGCATTTTTCTACCAAGACTGCTGACTTCTCTTAATGAATAGCTCTTAGAGGAAGATTGAATCCTTCATCCTCGGGTGCCTCAGAGAGGTTTTCACCATTGGATACGTCCTTTCTTTTTACTATTTTCTTGTCAGAGAGTGCCACAGTGTGGTTTTCACTCAAGGACTTGGATATGATTCTTAGTTTCTCACTTTTGCGACTGAAGGATTCAATCGTTTCCCCGTAATAGGCATGTGTGTCCAACTCCATGATAAACCCTACTTTATGATCCCCATCTAGAATGTTATCCCTCAATCCCATGAATTCTGAGAGCGCCTCATCATTTTCGAATGTGTCGAGAACTAGTGGTCCTCGTTGGTCATAGTCGATCAGTTGGGGGTACACTAAATAGATCTCATGATTTGAATGGTTTGTTTCAAAGGAGAGGGTGCTAATCATACACAGGGTGGTGTCCTCAAATAACCTAGGTAGATTGGATATGGTATCCTCGTCATCGCTACTAATATAGGGCTCAGTTATAAAATTATGTGCGTCTCTACCTGTGACTATTGGTGAGTGTACTTGTACTAGTACTGGCTGAGGAGAAATATTAACCGTTCTAATCGGAGGACTTCGACCATGTATGGTTATTCTCGGAGGGGTACGTCTGAGACCAAGATTTGTTATGGGTCGCATCTCTGGCATGATAAGTATTATGAGCCCATTGTCATTTTGTCCCAGTCTTTGATTTCTGTCGTAGCCCATTGCGAGCATCATTTGTAGGCCCTTTCTTGTCTCATCCATTGGTAAATTAGCTACCAGTCTTTCATCTTGATACAACATGTGAGATGGATCTGCTTCAATAACCTCATGGCCAAGGTCTCCCCATCTTGTGAATTCAGGATAGTTTTCTAGATATGTTTGTGATGTGGAAGCTTGATTTTCTTGTGGGTGTCCCCATGATCTTAGAGATTGTGGTAACTCTCCTATTACAAAAGCATTGTTAGGGAGCTTGTAGCTTCCACAACCGTCCTCCTGGATGATGAGCTTGATATCGGAGATGGTGGGGATGGTGCAGATGGCGGGTGTCTCTGTCGCAGAAGTGGACATGCGAGTGGCAGGGTCGATGTATGGTGTGGATGGGCCCTCATCATTCTTTGGCACTTGGGGGATTTTGTAATACTTTACCTCAAGATTTTTGCAATATGAAAATAGTTCAGGATCTCCATGGACAGTAACCTCTTATCCATTATGTGTAAATTTCACACATTGGTCGAAGGTTGATGCTACGGCTTTCATCGCATGAATCCATGGGCATCCTAGGAGGATATTATATGGCAATTCGAGGTCCAAGACTTGACAGGTGGTTTCTATGAGCATTGGCCCTACTTGAATAGGGAGTTTAATCGTGCCCTGAGACACTCTTTCTTGGTCATCATACGCTCTTATCATGATGCCCTTACCTTTGTCAATGGAATATTCTGATATTTTCAACTGTTTGATGAGGTTGAGAGAGAAGATGTTCAAACCTGCACCTCCATCCACCAGGACCCTTTTGATTTTTCTCTTGTTTACAATGGCTTCTAGGTGAAGTGCACGGTTGTGAGATGGTTGGGTGGGGGAATATTGGTCAGAGAATGTAAGGAGATTAGGTGTTATGATATTTCTGACCATAGCTTGGAATTGGTCCACATCGAGATCTGCAGGGACAGTGGATGAGGCTAATGCTTCCTCAAGAATCTTTTTATGTGCTGATGAGAATTTTAACAACTCCATTATGGAGATATGTGCTGGTGTTCTCTTGAGTTGTTCTACAACATTGTAGCTATGCGAAATGGCTCTGGATGAAGGGATTCTATTAGGTTGGGATGATCCTGCATTGGTGACTTTGTCGCCTCTTGTGGTGACTCCACAATCTTCGACATGGGCGCCCTTGATGGTGATGAGCATGTAGTCTTCATTTAGGGAGGCAATGACCGTTTCATACAGATGATTTACACTGCCCTTCCCTTAATCATTTTTATTCCCTTTGTTGCAATGATTCGACATCAGATTCGTGTAAATTTTAAGATCCTGATTTCCGGTAGGTTGTTCCACATTTATGATTTTCTTGTCAATGAGATCTTGGATGATATTTTTGAGTCTCATGCAATTGTTTGTGGTATGACCTTTGATTTTATGAAATTCACAAAGTTGATTTTCGTTATACCAAGGGGGTTTGACGTCGGGTTCTTGGTAATTATCGAATGTAGGAGGCTTGATGAGTTTTTCATCAATCAACTTTTTCATTATGTCCTCAAGTGGTTCCCCCAAAATAGCGTATTTTCATTTGGGATAAGTTTTGCGTTGGGGTGGTCCCCTTTGGTCATTGAGATTATTGATGGTTGGATTGTTGTTGGGTTGGTATGTCGTGTGATGATTGTTTTGGTGTTGTGTTTGGGTTTGCTGTGTGGGTGTATTTTGGCATGGACCACTAATGACCACCTTGGCATCAACGACGCCATCATTAGTAATGTTCTTGTTCCTTGCCCATGTGCAAGGTTTATCATTGTAATTGGATGATGGGCGGTTGTTTTGCTATTCATGGTATGATGTTGATTCTGCGGGTTGGGTCACAAGGGCTCTTTTGATGCTAAGCGCCTTGGAAATTAGTTGATCGTATGTGGTGATGCCCTGAACCTTGAGATGAAATGCCAAGTAGCTTTCAAGGTTGGCTATGATGGTACAGACTTGTTGTTCTTTTGGCATGGTCCACTTGCTCCGATTGGCCTTGGATCACCATAGTTGAAGAAATGAAGCAAAAGATTCATTCTTTCCTTTATTTAGAGCATATAGTTCTTCGAGACTGACATCCATTGTGATGTTACATGCGTAGTTCCTGATGAATGCATCTCTTATTTCTTGGAATGTTCTAATGCCTGAAGGTAAGTGAGAGAACCATTCTATAGTAGGGCTTGCCAAGCTCCTAGGAAATAGCCGCATCAGATAAGTATCGTCATATGTGACCTCCATGCAATGAACCTGGAATTCCCTGATGTGATCTTTAGGGTTTCCCATCCCACGATATTTGTCAAATTTAGGGATTTCAAATCCCTTGGGGAATGGTTTCATTTCTAAGCTCCTATCAAATGGATAGGGACATAGGTTGCTTGGTGTCTTGGTTGTTCGCCCTGATTGAAGGTTGAGCACTTGTTGCAAGAGCAACCGGAGTTGTGTCGTCACATCATTTTGCGGATCAGGGGGTAGAATGAAGGTGTTGTGGGGTGTTTCAATCATTGATGGGTTGGTTGGTGCGTTGTTTGATGGTATATGTATGTTCTGGTGAGTGAGGTAGGCTTCCACTTGATTTTGTATAAACAACGCCTGTTGTTGATCTTGTTGTTGTTGTGCTAGGATTTGTGCTTGTTGTTGCACTTGTTGCTGTTCCAACAACGCTTGTTGTTGTGCTTGTTGTTGTTCCCACAATGCTTGTTGTTGTGCTTGCTGTTGTTCCCACAATGCTTGTTGTTGGGATACCAATTTTGCTGCTTCTTGTTGTTCTTGATATTCCTTTAATGCTTGTTGATATGCTTGCAATTGCACTGCTTGTTGTTGTGCAAGAAGTTGTGCTTGATATTGAGCTTGCTGTGCCTGATATTGGGCTTGCACTTGAGCTTGTGCTTGTGTTGCATGTACTTGTGCTACTTGTTGTTGCAATAAGAGTTGTGCTTGAGCGACCCTTTGTGCTTGTAATGCTTGTGCAACTTGTGCAGCTTGAGCGACTTGTTGTTGTTGTTGCAATAATGCTTGGGCTTGTTGCGCTTGTAATGCGACTTATGCAGCTTGGGCAGCTTGTGCAGCTTGAGCAGCTTGAGTGGCTTGTTGTACGGATTTTTGTTTTTGAAATTTTTGGTATCCTCTTTGAAAAGAAGCTTGCAATGCTACGTCGTATTGGCTTGATGTGGTGAAAGTTGGTGGTGGTGGTGGATTCAGAATGGTGTTCGTGAAGGTAGTGTTGATGTTTTGGGTGTTGGATAGTGGTATTGATGTGATGTTTGGTCCTTGAGAGACCATGCTTTGTGATGTTAGGGTTGTGTTTGATGATGTTTCCATTGCTTATGTATTTACCATTTGTTGTTGCGATATCAACGATAAATTTTATGTGTTTGGTGCAATGCTTTGATTGATGGTTGGGATGTAAGTTTGATTGATACTTGGTAGGGGGGGAAGCCCCAAACCAACGAGTGGTGCGGATGATAATGGAAATGGCGGAAGAGGTGGAAATGTAAGGGGTGTGAGTTGTTGTGAAAACGTCGTGGTGTCAAATAGGCCCCCTGATCCGAACATATCTCCCTCTTCTTGTGAATTTGTGAGAAGGGGTGTTTGTGGTGTTGCGTGAAAAAATGATGATGAAGGATCATGATGGAATGTGAGAGGAACATTTTTGTGTAATGGGTTTTCGGGTATGTTTTGTTCCAATGTGGTGTTTGCATCCAAGTTTTGATTATTAACAAGGGGATGTGATTGAAGGGCATTGAGAAATGTACTTCCCTTGTTGACATTGGGTTGTGGAGCAAACGATGTTGTGATTTGTGGAATGTTTTGCGTGATATTTTGGGATGGAGGTGTAGATGAAATGGGGATGGTGGATGAGATAGGTGGAAAGGATGTCTCCACTATAGTGCTTACATGAAAATCCGAAGGCAACTTGGCCCCTTGTTTTGCTAGTTCAAGCATGTATAACGAAGGGTTGAGTCTCATCATGATGTTGATGATTTTATGATTCTTCGGATTTTGAATCATTTCAGTCATTTCTTCGTGATACATTCCAAAGGTAAGATCCTCTCCCTGATTTTCTTCTTGCAGATTTTGCGATGATGAGAGGGTCAACATATTGCTTGATTCAGCTGGATTCATTTTTGCGTTTGTTTGGCTAAGATCACTTAAAGCGGGTGTTTCTTTGTTGGCTTCCATACTCTTCTTGTATTGAGATCTCATTTGAACCATAAAACAAGGATCAAGAATATGGGAGATGAATCTCTTGATTCTTTGGATTAATCTCTATTTTATGTCCCAAAGTAGAAGTTTTTAGGATGCCTTGAGGATCAAAGGTGATGATATGATGATGATGTTAGGGATGGGTGATATGGATGTTGTGGCTTTTGATAAATCTTGAATGAGATACTAGCCTTTTAGGACTTGCTGATTTTGATTTTGATTTTTGATTTGAGATTTTTGATTTTGTCCTTGATTTTGATTTTGATTTTGAACAAAAAGACCCTAAGATGTTTGATGATGATCTAAGGGATAGATTTGTTAAAAGGATGATAATTTGAATATGTGTGAGGAGAAGGATGCATCTACCCACACCTATTCAAACAAGATGATTGTTTCACTAAGCATATGAAGAAGGATTCATCTACATATACTAAGCTAGACAAGATAACTTTGACTAAGTATATGCAAAAGGATGCATCTACACATACCTAGCCAAAGGTGTTTTTGCTAATGTTTTCAAGGATTTTGTCTCAATGATATTGATGATTTTGATTTTTCCACAAAGCCTAGTATTTAAGGATGATTTCAAGATTTTCCAAAAGGTGATGATGAGATGGATTTGTTTTGATGTTTTGGAGGATGGATGAAAAAGAGATTTTGATATGTTTTGATCCTAAGATGAACCTAAAAAGGTAGACTTTGTTTGCTTAGACCTAGGTATTGAAGAGCATGCAAATGCTTCCTAATGACCTTTGTAACCAAGAAATGATTTCATTTGAACATTCATTTTTGGATTTCCAACCAATGATTTTTTGCTTTGAGGTTGTGAGTCTTCAATCACATATGAAAGTTTATTTTGCTTAGCTTTGCTTAATGTCTTTATTTTACCAAAAACACTTCAATTACATTTTCAAACTAAGATGTTCAATGTATTAATTTCTTCAAACCCCACAAGATATGTTATGTGGAAATTCAATGAACTTAAGGCAAGGGTTTTCCTATAGTTTACTTAAGGAGACAAATTGAGATATAATCCAATGTTTAGAAACCTCTAAGTATGTGAATCCCAAGGGAAAGCAATAACATATGGATTGAGTCAATTGTATTTGCCTTCAAAAGGGTTTGAAATTTGGATGGTGTCAAGTGTTTGTTTTCATGATGTTTTCGCTCAAGCAATGCATTTTGTAACCCAAGAATAAGTACAATCTTATGGATGTGTAAGACAATATTTGTTGGATTCCCACTTGGACAAGTCTAGCTATGCTTATCTCTAGTGAATGGCTAGATGCTTGACCCCATTGGCTCCCCTCTAGGACACTCACTTATACGGGGCAGCCAAGCATCAACACCCATGAAACTCCCATGGCATGTTTTCCATTTCTACTAGAAGACCGTAAAAGTGTGGGGTGGCTTGAGAACGACTGTTCTTGCACCAAAAAATAGATAAAAGGATTTTGGAAACTTCTAGCACATGGGTTTTAGTAAGGACTTTCTGTTCATGGAGATTGACCCATACGGCAAGAGTCTCCTTTTAGATCCATCTTGTCAGAATCAACCTCGTGATATTGGCGTTTCTTCCAATATCCACATTTATAGCCTGGTTGGAAATACTCTTGGCTTTAGAGTGTTACTAGTTGAGTCGTTCCCTTGGGTGAGTACTTTTTCCCCAAGGCAGGCCCTCTAGGATAAACAAAAGTGAATGAAGAACAATATTCGTAACTCGATCAATCCTTGTTGGCAACAAGGAGAGAGAATATACGCAACAAAGCCCCCACTCAAACTCGCACAAGATTTTGTTCAATTTAAAGCCCAAATCGAAGTGTGGAGATGATTGCTTTATCTTAACCCAAAGTCATGAAAAAGGCCTTTTGATTCTCAAGATCACTATAAAGTGCGAGAGAAGCGCATACGTCCTTTTTCGATGGCTTTAGTCTAAGTAAGTCTTCACAAACAAACAAAGCTACACTTGTTCTTTTTAGATCCACAAAGCAATATGTGAGTTCACTTTAAAGCACCAAATCACAAGTGAAAGACATTTGTTCAATTTGTTTAACCCAAGAAACAAAATCTAGTAAGTTGTTGATCCTATTGTTCGTTTTAACATTTGCAAGAAGAAATTGAAAGGTTCTTTTTAAGCCCAAATGAAAACTAGTGTCCTAAGGATGAAAAGATAACAATTTCTTAAAATAGTGTTAAACAAACACTAGAGTGTTTAAAAACACTTTGATTTGATGAACACCCTTCTCATGCTTCTATTTCTTTTGATTTTGCTTCCCAACCTACAAAGAAAAAAAAATTCAGATTCTAGAAAAACATAGAAGTTAAAAACTAGAAAACAAAAGGTAAATAAATCATAAATCAAAAGCATGTGCTTAAAAATTAAATTCTCCCTTTTACTGTCTCCCAGCATCGCAACTCGTGAAGGCATTCCTATTTGTTCTCCCAACGTCGCTCTCACAGCGCCGCTCTGTGTTGGGATAGAGAGCTCGATTGCATTATAGTTTTGCCCAGCATTGGAGTTTGTGTCCAGTGTTGCTGTTTAAGATTTTTTTTTCAAAACTTCTGCAGATCGGCAAGTCCAGCGGCGAAGTTAAAAATTTGAATTTTTTTGGCGGGATGAGTCCAACGGTGCAGTTTGTGTTTTACGCGGTGCCATATAGCGACGCGGACAAGCCCGCGGTGCTAAAACAATGACGTTGACGAGCCCGCGGTGCTAAAATAGCGACGCTGACGAGACCGCGTTGAAATTTCCTGTGTGTGAAGAAAAACACAAAAATTTCAAGCTAAAGTTAGAATTAATGATATCCAGCTCTCCTTCTAGTGCCAAATTTGCGAACCCTTTTCCTAGTATCTGCAAAACAACATGAGTAAACAAGTTAAACAAGGAATTGCAAGCTAAAAGAAGGATTCCCCATGAAATCCATTTACAAACTCAAATTAGGAAGAAAATATTGAAGAACACAATGCAAATGACAAAAACAAGATAAAATCCTAATTAGATATGCAAACTCATGATCCCATGGGGGAATTGGTGCCAATTTGATGTGAAAATTAGCCCTTTCCCAATTCCTAAGATTGCAAGCTTCGAATGTTGAAGAGATTGATCCACTTTTGTTGATGAAGAATGAAGACTCCAAGCCAAAATCTACAAGAACCTAGGTAAGAATTCAATGATGATGGATGAAAATGGCTAATGATTTGAGCATGGTAACTTTATTTGGATTGTGGATGATGAAATGAGGAGAGGAGCTCTTCATTTATAGGATTTCAAGATGGATGAATGCCCAAATTTGAGCAATGTGGGACTAACATTCATCCAATGATATGGTGCCACTTGTCAAGCCATGAATGGATGATGGATGTGCAAGATTTGGGGTTTGTGCCAATAAATGCCAATATTTGAAATTCAAATTTGTTGAAATGACATGCAAGAGGGAAGGGAAAATGCAATAAATGCCACTTGGCTCAAGGCAAAGGACATGTAAGAGGTTTTAAATGCCTTGTTGGATGTACATGTTGACTTGGAATTTTTGAATTCAAATTGAGAGAATATTTCAAAAGATGCCTTGTGAGGAAAATAGAGATTTAATAAATGAATTAAATCTATTTTCATGTGCAACTTGCATTATCTAGAGGATGTGACATGATGAGGTTAAATTAATCAAGGGTTAATTAATTTAACAGAGATTAGATGATGTGACTTATTTGACTTAGATTTATGGATTTATTTAAATCAAATAAGAGAGGAATATGATAAGAGGCTAATTAAATAAGGATTTTGATTTATTTAATTAAAAGGGATGGTGTCAGATTAAATCAAATAAGGTTTTAATTTATTTAATTTAATGAATATACTTTAGAGATTTTAATCAAATAAATTGATTATTTAATTAAATAGGGATAATTAGATCAGATAGATTGATTTAATTAACAAGAGAAATGAATTAATTAGACAAAGTGATTTATTTAATCAAGAGAGGATTATTGATGAATTTAATCAGATAGGGGAATTTGATTAAATGGTTAGACCGAGGGATGATTCAGGAAGAAACAATGTTAGTAAATCAGGATCGAATGCACGATGCCAATTTGTATATTTTACGTGTCTACAAAAACTTTATTCATTTCTCTAATAAAGTCGTGGCATATGTTGCCTTAAGTTTTTCTTTAAGTCTTTTGATGTTTCATATGACTTAGTCACATTCTCATTAATTTTGCATTTAAAATTTAAATTTGAAACTTTATTGAAAGTGATTTGTTAATAATCTTTCAATAAATGTTATGATTTAAAATGCAAAATTAATGTCTTTGATATATTTGACTTAGTTAAGAGTCTTTGCATTTGAAGTCAATTGTAAAACATTTATTTAAAGTGATATTTTAAAATCACTTTCAATAAAAGTTATTATTAAATGTAAAATAATCTGAGAGTGATTATTCTTATTGCATTTCATTCAAATTTGTAAATCTTTATTTAAAATGATAAGTTATAAATCATTTTAAATAAATGATATCTTGAAATGTAAATGAAAGATCATTTGAATGTAATTTCAAATGATGAGACAATTCAAAAAGAGATCAAATAGGGATTTAATAGCTTGAATTAAATCATGGAGATAATTGAGGAGTTTTGAAGTACTTAATGGACAATTCTACATCAGTTTTGAACTCCATTTGACTTGACTTGAGTCAAGGAGTGAAATCAGGCATATAACATCTTGTTATATTCAGTTTTGAGCCTGCTTTGGAGGGATTTTTAGTTGCATATGACCCATGAGGTTGTTTTGAGTTTGGAGAACTCTTTATGCATGTTTGGAGGATTTCTCAACAATCACATGCCTTGTTTGGAGGAGAAGGTGGAAAACACATCAAATTTTTGGAGCCAAGATTCAAATTCAAATTTTGGAGGCTTTTCTATAAGTCTATCTTCTCTCTCATTTCTTAGGGAGTTCTGAGTTTTGTAACTACTAAGGTAGATTATCCTTGCTTTGTAACTCATTTTCTTGTGAGTTCTTGAGATTTGTAATGCAAATATCTCCTATTTTTCAATAAGAAGCTTGTTTCCTTCTCCATATTTCTTTGTTCTTCAGTGTTGATTGTGAATTACAAGATAGAATACTGTGTCATTCTTTATTTTATCAAATTCCTCCAATGCTAAATGCAAAAGAAAATATTATGTCATGGTGTAGGTCTTAGTTTGTGCTTTCATCCTCATGCATAAGGATTTGTGAAAACATCATTGTTTTCTTTTTTCCAAGCATAAGTTCAAGCCTTACCTTAGAATCATTTATGCAGATATAAATTTCTAAGTTGTGAAATTATAAATTTTATTGAGCCTGTTATGAGATTTAATTAGCTTTCAAATCAATTTTAAGTCGGTGAATCACCTTATTTTCCAGTTTTAATGTATGCATTATCCTTCTTACCCTTTACCTCTGTTAAAAAAATAGTATTTACAAGAATATCCAAAGGGAACTAACCCATAATCTAGAGGTCTACCCTCATTATAGGATACCCACAGCCTGAGAGTAGTCCCATTTGCACAAGATTTAAGAGTTTTTCAATTTGTCTTCAAGTGCAAATTGCTATGTTAACACACAATATAGAGAAAATAATAAGGAAATGGAAATAGACAACTTATAGAATGAAAAGAAAATCTAGATGATATTCTATAAAATAAACAATGCAATTAAAAAAATGAGTTACCCTCCTTTCTACATGCTTGGAGAAGCTAAGAGAGCAAGGGAGACAACAAGACGATCATGCCAATGGTATGAGGCTTGATAGCCTGTAATAGAAAATGGTGTAGAAGCAACAACAATGGTGTAGAATGTAGAATGAGAGGAACTAGAATGAAGGTTGAGTGAGTAGAAGTGAATGAATTGAGAGAGAGCTGATAAAAGGATAGAATGAAGTTCAAAAGTGATTTTGGAGGTAAGAGGATGTTTTTGGGTTGTTAAGGTTCGTAGGGGGCGTTATAATTCCCAAGGTGGTAGAGAATGCAATGCCTCCAACATCCACTAACTCAGAAATCCTGTCAAGATGCCAACATGATGCATAGACATCTACACAATGCACGAGAGTCCTCGAAAAAATTCCTTCACCGATGGAAAACAAAAAAGGCACGTGTGAAAGACAAGGAAAAGGTGGTATATTTTTGCATTGTCGGCTTTATAAGGCTAAAATAAGATGATATTATAGGAAATTGCACTAGGTGCAATTTTACACCATAACATTTTCCCCCACTTTAGCGAGCATATGTGTCTAAGAATGTGTGAACTAAAGTAGAAAGATATTGAAGAGAATTTATACCAAAAATGTAGAGGAAGCAGTCCTTCGATCCTATATACCTAACATAGAATGAGCTTCACCAAGATGCGAAGAAGACATGGGTCTTCGCTCCTGCAAAGCCTATTGCGAACCAAAAGCATGCCAACAACAAACAAACATGCTAGTCAAAAAGGAAAAAAGTGTTAGACACCATAAAATATTCAGACACAATAAGACACTCTGATCGGAAAAAGAAATTGTTGATAGGACATCCAGACACCAAGCCACAAGGATGTCAAATATAAGATATAAGACAAGTCTAGTTCTAGGCTTCCCCCAAGCTAGACACCAAGATAGAAGACATCTAGACACTAAGACACAAGATGCCAAATATTAAAAATAAGACACAAATTATAAGACACCAAAAAATTATTTTGAAAAAGACTTTCACAAAGGGGTTCTTTCATCAAGGAACCCTTTTCATAAGATATCAAGATACCAAGGGACCCTTTTTAAAGGACACTCCTTTTAAAAGGCTACAAGTGATTTTATCATCGAGGAATCCTTTTGAATAATCTTTCATCAAGGAATTTTTTGGAAAGAATGCTCCTTTTTGAAAGGTAGTTTTTAGATTCTTTCGCCAAAGGATCTTTTTGAAAGAAACTTTCACCAAGGAATCCTTTTGAAATAATACTCCTTGTTTAAAATTAAGCAGAGATGAGAGCCCCCCTTCAAAGGATGTGTTCTACACATCATAACACATATCATTCTAAGGAGAGAAAAGAAGGATGAGATATGTCATGGCACGAGATACATGGTGAGATGTATTCATGGTATGTTGTCACACACACGAGGGGCAATACATTGAAAAACACATCACAAAACACATAGGCATAGATGAAGAAATCAAGAGATAGGGGGAATTGATAATTCGAGGTTAGAACTGTCCATAAATATAGATAGATAGATATAATATATGTATGAGTAGTCATCAATCCCCCATTGTATCAAAAAATGAAGATCACATGAAGACAAATAAAAACTGGGTCAACATGAAAGAAGGCCTAAATGCCCCCAATGCTTTGCATCATCCTCGATGTGGAAAATAAAAGTTTATGACCCATAGAAGAATGATGAGACAAATATAAGAAGTTTACGACAAATTATCACACCTATATCTAAGTACCTACAAGGGTAGTGAGGGTCCTCTAGGTAAGAGCACAAAACACAAACAAACAAGTATAGGGGAACACAAGAAAAAACACAAAATCTAATCTATAGATATAAAGGGAGGCACCACCCTAGTCCTCATCAACCAATAGATCATCCTGCTCCCGATCTAGATCATTATAGGGGGAAGAAGGAAGATCTTGCAAGGGAGAGATAGCAAGGGAAATACCCTTCGACTCTCCTATAACAAGAGCCAAGGAAGAAGGCCCCTCAAGGTTTTTGTCGCCAAGATCCTATGAGGCGAAGGTCATTAATTTTACAAAAATCGAAGATAGATATGGGATATCCTCCATCGAGTTGAACACGCACTTCTCAAGAGTGCCATGTGTATATAGAGTAGGAGGAGGACAAGACACCTGAGAGTCACTGACAACCTCAACAAAAGGGGTAGTGACAAACTTTAGGGATGTGGGGGTTGCCTCCATCACGAGGACAACACAAGCCAAAATAGAACTAGAGTCCACAAGAGATGAGGATTTCTTATGACCCTCTCTTGAAACAAGGTCATCCACAAGCTTTCACTTTAACGAGGGATGCAAAATTCCCACATAAGAAGTGGAGGTAGAAGAAGACAAAGACATAGCCACAAAGGACACCACCTTTGTCTTAGACATGTCGATGGGCTTTGAAAAATGAGGAATATATGGAAGAGAAGTAAGAAGGGAGGCTTTAGAAAAGGAGTGATGAGCACCTACACCCTTTTGGGGTGGGGTTCATCGGGGTCCACCGATGAAGCCGAAAGAAGCACGAAGGCAATGGGAACAGAAGTAGAAGACATAATGGAAGTAGAAGCAACCATAGAAGGAGTAGATACAAAAACAATAGAATCCCTATCACTTTGTTGTAAAGCTATGTGCTCCTTGGCCATATCCTTTCATTGGCGCTTACGCTCACACACAAGCCGATTATGTGGACTATGGGAACTCGAAGGCACAACCTAAGAAGAAACCGGGGGCTCTTGTTTTATCACAGGAGGAAACTCCACAACTGTTGCCGATAGAAGGGGAGACTCCTTAGGAGAAAGAGGAGCAATAGACACAAAAGAAGAAACATGAAGAGGTGTCTTGGTACTGAGCCTCTTCCCATGCCCTACCTTAGAGGGAGGTGGAAGGATAAGCAAAGGATGAGATGCAAGAGGAACCCCATAGAAAAATCTCCCCCTCCCATATAGGGTTGGACGAGGAACCATGGAAGAATAGGAAGCTCAAAACCTGAGGCTTCAACATTTGCAACAAGGGCGCCTTTTCTTTTCTTGTGGAAGTCATAGGAGTGGGAATGAAGGATGCCACCAAGGGCTGAGAAGTAGAAGTAGATGAAATAGAAGGAGAAGGCTTGAGGGCAAGGGAAAGCTTGTCCTTCCCCTTTTGGGGTAGAGGATGAAGCCTGTTGCTGTGCACACAAACAAGCCTCCAAAGACACAACATAGGGCGATGGAGGAAAACCACCTTTCGGTGCTGAGCCCCCAGTCTTATATCTATAATAAGCCTGATACAATAGATTTCCTCTAAGAGGGAGGGGTCCGACTGGGGTGGGCCAAAAATGATTAAGAGAGAAGCCCCCATGTGCTACCAATGGCTTGTATCTAGTGTCTTGGACAACATGCATTGTACCCTCATGGGGATACTTTAATCATTTTTTGATTACAAAAGGGACTACATTCATAGAGGATAGCCACGAAATTCCCAAAATTTCTTTGAATTAGTTTGATTTCAAGATCACAACAAATGAAACATCCACAAACTTAGGACCAACAAAAATTGACAAAGAAATAGACCCCATAAGGGCAAGATAAAACCCATCATTAATACAGGGGTGATTTGCAAATCATCATAATTCTCCTGGTGAAAGTTTTTAATTAACAAGGCCTCCTCCGTGATCACGTTGACTCAAATCGATAGATCAACTATAACACCAATTGCGATATTACTGTTAATCTAGGTGGGAACATACAATGGATAGAGCTCCTTGTTTAAAGGTAGATCGTATGAGGTAAATGTAATATCAGGAACAAACTCATATTATCCATAGGAGGCATATAAGTGAACAAGACCATGTTCACATACTCAGACGAGACAAGATTAGAAGATGTGGAAGACTGCATAACGAAGTTAGCAGAATGGTAAGGGAATGGATCTGTGTAAATATGTAGTTGGTTGTTAGGCTTAGCTACAAATTTGTTAGAGTTTTATTTCATTTTGTTGAGATGGATAGTCTCGTCATCGATGTGATCCTGAATCTCATGATGCAGGTGAACACACCACTTAGTATCATGTTTGTACATACTCAAGGTAACTAACAAAACTGCTATGTGTTGTACCATTGCAGATATGGCTTGGAGAGAGGTCGGATTTTTGGCAATGTTATAATTTTATCCTTTAATAGCTTTTGGAGAATATTGATATAGGATTTAGATAACTTTGTAAAAGTTCTACATGTCATATGCTTTTTCCTTTAGGAACATAGACCATGTTTTCTATGGCCTTGTTCTTCCTTGAATCACCAAAAATTGATACTATCGACTGGTTATTTGGACAGGAGCACAAGGAAAAATCCCCAAACTGAGTAGTCATTTACTGATACTCACACAACGCTACACATGGATATGTGAAGGAAGGGTACTTCATTAAGACAAAATTTTCTTGCAACGACCTTTGTAGATTCCCAATGAAAACCTTTTGGACATCGATGTTAGGCAAGGGGTAAGAAATCTAAGAAAAAAATGCTTGATAATGAGCAATAAAATCAATAAACTTTTCATGCTCTCCTTGCTTACATTGGACAAGATTAGCAAATGCCATCTTTAGCTCAATATTAGCCTAGAATTATCTAAGGAACTAATTCACTAGCTGATCAAATGAGAAAACATACTTATCTGGCAAAGAACAATACCAATCTAGGGTAACATCTTTAACAAAACATGAAAAAAGCTTCGCCATCAAAGCATCGTGGTGGAAGAAGTCAGTGCATATGGAATTGAAAGCTGACACATGTGTCTGAGGATCTCCATGATCACTATACTTCTCAAACTTAGGAATCTCCATCCCTTGAGGGATAGGAGTGTTTAAGATGGTGATAGACAAGGGACTATGGCAAGAGAAAGGTTGGAACATAGGTTGAGATGAAGAAGAGCTGGCGAGGTTCGCTAGTTGGTTCTGCATTCATCCCATATTTTTATTGATTGAGCAGTTAAGATAGGATCAATAGATGAAATAGGACTAAAGGAACCACCGCCAAAGTGTCCGACACTAGGACTAGAAGTAGAAACCTTAGGGATAGATGAATTGAAGCCTAGAGGTACCTTGTTCTCTTTGATAGTGTGGGATTTCTTAGGCACAAAGGTAGTGTTGAAAAAATGACTCATCTCAGCCATATACACTGACACTTTAGGCATTAAGACTTCTAGCTGTTTACCAGTGGTCTTAGAGCCAACATCTTGGGTAACACCCAAGTTAGAGTTATTAGGTTGGGACGTCATAGGTATATCCACAATATCTATGATACCTTGGAGAAGTTCTATACCTCTCCGATCCTTGTCCAACATGGTTCTCAATCTATTGACAATGGTAGCCACTTGGGCAAGGCTACCATCTTTTGCCAAATACGACTTAAAATCTCCAAGCCTCTTGTCTAGGGAAATGAGCTACTTTGCAGGAACCTCAAGAGTAGCTTCTTCCTCCATAGAAGAAGTAGAAGGAGAAGCAGGGGGAGTAGGAAAATGAGTGACAACTTCCCCAAATGGGATGGAAAATATGGTAGATAGCCCTAAAAACTACTTCAAAAGAGGGACTAGTTTGACCAGAATTGACCTTCCTAGATTCCATTCTCGTGTGTCAAAGAATTCTTTTGGAAAAGAGTTCAGAGGTTGTGGATTGGGTTGTAAAGCTCATAAAATCTTCATGAAACACTAATAAATAACACACCTAAGACCTGAGGGAATTTTTTTTGACAAAAATAAATGGAAAGGAGAAGGTTCATGTTAGGTTCACCAAAATGTAGAGGGGATTTGCTACTCGAAAGTATCTAGGACACAAAAGAGTCTAAAGGAAGCGAATTTCCCTCAACTACCTCAAGACTACCTCAAGACTAAAAAGGCTGTAAAGGAAGGACAAACTAAGCTCTACATTTTTTATACATTTTTTGATGGAGGTTTTTCAAGAAACGGGTGAACAAGCCACAAAGGTTTCAGATTGTAAGCTGACTAGCTCTCGACTAGAGGATGCTAGCCCATGAATCGGATGACAATGTGCCATGTTGTTTAGAGGTGTGCTGACATCTTGTACAGATGAAGAACAAAGTTCACAAACTAAAACTCACAGGGCGTGTTAACAATCCAAGAGTTTTAATCTAATAATTTAACAATAAATGAAGAAATCCATGAAATGAAAGGAAACAACAAGAATAATACTATAACTTGAAAGAAAAACTATCTGATAACGAAATGATGAGAGAAAAGGAGAAGAAACTGCACTTACAAAAGGTGCAACCTCCTGCAAGCTCCTAATGAACAAAGCATACCTACACACGTGACAATGAAAAAGTGTTGTGGTTGTGTTTTGGATTTTGAATTAGACAAACCCCCATTTTGGTGTTTCCACCTACATAGATAACCAATAGACCACAATATAGAGAAAATGATAAGTAAATGGAAATAGACACAACTTATAAAATGCAAAGACAATCTAGATGCTATTTTATGAACAAGACAATGCAAGTAAACAAATGAATTAACCTCCTTTCTATGTGCTTGGAGAAGTCAAGAGAGGAAGGAAGACAAAACGAAAATCACGCCAATGGTATGAAGCTTATTAACCCGCAATAGACAATGGTGTAGAAGTAACAACTATGGTGTAGAATGCAGAATGAGAGGAAACATACTGAAGGTTGAGTGAGTAGAAGTGAATAAATTGAGAGAGAGATAATAGAATAGATAAAAGGAAGTTCAAAAGTGCTTTTGGAGGTAAGAGGACGTTTTCAGGTGGTAGGTTCACAAGGGGTGTTATAATTCTTAGGTTGGCAGAGAATGTAATGCCTCTAATGTCCATTGACCTAGGATTCCTATCAGGATGCCAACGCGTCACACAAACGTCTATGTGATGTGTAGGAGTCCTCGACAAAAAATCCCTCATTGACGGAAAATGACAAAGGCACATGCAAAAGGTAAGGCAAAGGTGGTGAATTTTTGCATTGTCGAGTTTATAAGGCTAAAATGAGGTTCAATATTATAGGAAATTGCACTAGGTACAATTTTACGCTATAATAGTTATAAATACTATTTATTATTTAAAGTGTAATGTTAAAATTAGAGGATCTAGTTAAACACTTAAAATGAACTCTAGGTGTGAAGTAGAAACCCATCATGGTGTGAACTCAAATTAACCCAAGAGGAAGTCAAGAGGTATCAAACCCTTATGAGAATCCAATAGCTAAATTGGACCAAATTTTGTCAATGTTCAATGAAACAAAGGAAATAATTGGTACCTTGGAGCAAGAAGTGAGGGACCGAGGTAAAATTGAAGGAGAAAATGAGGCATTCCAAGAAGGGGAAGATGAAAACAAGTATGATCACACCACTCAAAGTTGGCGAGGGGAAAATAATTCTAATACAAGAATTAACAATGAAAAGAATAACCGATTAGCTTTTGGGTTATTGAGAGATATGAAAAAGGTAATGCCACCTAATTTCGATGGAATGGTGAGTGGTGATTCTACAAAAGCTTGGATTATAGAGATGTAAATGTACTTTGAGATAAGAAATTACTTTGAAGTGTTTAAGGAGGTTTAGGGTTGTCAGGATAGGTGACATTATAATTGCTATCCTAAGTTGATTTATGTGTCTCCACGTTCTTTGGAGAGTGTTATTGAGGACATGAGAGGTAAAATATTTATTATTTATTTTCTATGACAAATTGTAATTGCATTCAAAGAGGTGGACCCACTACAGTGACAGTTACAGAGCATCCCGTAAGCACATTCCTTTTAGGTGTTCAACTTCTGAGTGGGGACCACCCATAAGTGCATGTTCTTGCATGTTATTATCATGTTGTCCTAGGTTGGGCGCCCAAGCTTGCATATTCTAGATTTGAGCCGTTAAAGAGTTATGGAGCACTCGATATTGACCAATTTTCATTGGCTAAATCATCAATGTTTCCCTGAGTTGATATGCTCTATTGTGCTAACCAATTTCTTTGTGCCTCTGACTTTTTTTCTTTGTGTCAATGGTGGTGTGTAATCTAGAGTGATATCTACCCCAATGCTTTATGTCTTCATTTATGACTATGAAAGACTCAGGGGCCGACCACCTTCCTAGCTCATAGCTATATTTTTTTTCATTTTCCCCTTCTTATAGTTCTAGTTGGAATTTATTTCTTTTGTCATTTAGCACACATGGAACAAATTCTTTAATCATAACTGATCTTTCAAGAATATTTCAAATCTTTATTCCTTTTCCATTTTTTGTCTTATTCCTATTCCTCTTTTGAGGTGAGAGCAAGTTTTAAGTTGACATGTTTGGCATCCATTAACTAGGGATTGCTATTGAGGTCAGACAATGTCGCCATGACAACTTTAGAAGGATAAGGGTTCATAAAATGGCTGAAAGATGCCTTTCTTTTTAAAGGAAGATCTGTGTATGACGTAGAGGCTTATTTTGGGTTGTAATCTATCTAAGGCTTGGTGATAGTGCTTGGAATTAGCAAAGGATCTAGTCATGGAATACATTCTAATAGGTCTTTGTAGGGATCTTCTTCTTGGATCAACATTAGTTGGTTGCAAAAAGTAATAGTGTGTTCTAGGTTTGTCATAAGGTCAACTATTTTTTTTTTTTGCTTTGCACACGAGGGACCATCTTAGATAGCATGACATGGGAAGGTACATCCAAGTCTCTAAATCTAGGTCCTTCATTTTGTCTTATTAGTTTCTATATGATTTGGAAAACCAATATCAAAACCAACAAAATCTGTGTGCCTCCCATTATCTAGTAATTTAGCATCATCCTTTGGGTACGAGACTCGTAATGCAATTTTTGATGTTGGAAAAATAGTATTTAACAATTTGTAAATGCATATACCTCCTAGAGTACTATCGATAGGGCCAATACAATAATTTTTAAAAGTAGTATTTAACAATTGAAATATTTATTGCAATGGGAATAATCATGTCTAACATCTCGTCATTCAATTCTCCTATTATGACAGTGTTAAAGAAGGATGTTATGTGGCACATATGGATTGGCTATATAACACTATGACAAAGAATCAATATCCAATACTTCATATTGATTATTTGATTTATGAAGTACAAAATGCAAGGTGCATTACTAAGTTTTATTTAAAGTTTAGTTAGCATCAAGTTCATATTAGAGAGGATCATGTATGGAAAATGACATTCAAGATAATACATGAAATTTTTGAGTGGTGTGTGCTTCCTTTTGGATTGTGTAATACACTAACTACCTTCATAGGGATGATGAATGAAGTGATACATCCTATTATTAATGAGTGTGTGATATTCAATACATTAAATGTCTTTAACTATAAGGACATGACAACAAAGCATGCAAATTTGTGTTTAGTTGACCCTGGTGGGAATTGAATGGGTGAGAGTTGGGCACCTTTATATAGTCAGGGCTAACTATTTAAAATCCTACCAGGAGCCCTCTACAAAAGCATCAACGCTTGCCCTATGGATGTAAGGTTGAGTCAAGATTTGAATTTGAACTTTGAATGAGAGGTTTAAGTTTTAGGTCATGTCAATGACCCAAGACATAAAAATAATATCATAGTGGCTAATAGGGACATAGGGTATATACATAAATAGGTGTGATTACTATGAAATAAGATGAATACATTGGGATATGTGTACATATAGATGAGGTAAAAGATAAATATATTGTCATGTGTACAAATGAATAGATAAAGTGTACAAAGAATGAACTCAATTGTATACAAAATTATATTATTTATCATTATATAAATCTATTATGAATGAAGTAAGAGATAAATATACTGGAATGGGCAGATAAATATATTGGAATGTGCCTAAATGAACAGATAAATTATATGAAGGAATGAACAACTTACAGAAGATCTATTATTTTTTATACAGATCCAATAACCACAGCGAATCTGTTAGTTCAAAATTTTCCTATAAATTGGTCGGCTTGATGAAGTAGAGGTTCTAAATGTTTCAAAAAGATTATATAGCGTGAACCTTGGAGATATAAGCCCTCTATAAATCATCTCAACATTTTCCTTCATAACACACACAGCATTAGAAACTGTTACAGCAACATCTTCTATGGCGAGTAATGCGAACAGACAAGAATTTAGTAGTATAACAACAATTGATTTTGCACACCATGTTAATAAGGAAGAGGGGCAAAGTAGTAGTAGTGATGGTGACAATATGGGCATCGGCAGTAACAATGGTGTCAAAAGTACCCTCAGCAGAACACAGTCAAGGCCTCACCACAGAAAATCTGCTCATTGGCAAGCGATAACTGCCTTACTGGAAAAGGATAAATGCCTGTCTCAGAGGTACTTTAATATCATAAAGCGAATAGGAAGAGGGTCTGCAGGGTTTATATTTCTAACCCAACTTGAGGACTCAGAGCTGTATTTTGTTCTGAAGGTGATGAACAGAGTGCATCTGGAGAGTATCAATAAGTCCACAAGTATTGTGAATGAAATTGATGTACTCCAATTGTTGGACCATCCATTTCTTCCCACATTATACCATTCCTTCGAGATGGATATGTATACTGTTCTTGTTATGGACTACTGCCCGGGAGGAGATTTGTGTGAGTTTCGAAATAAACAGCCTGGAGGATTCTTCTCTGAAAAAGACACAAGGTATGAGTTCAGGGATTCAATTTGTGATCAGGTTTTTAATTTCTTAGGTTTTCGGAGAAAAAAATCATTTTATAATTAAAATTTAGGGTTTAGGGTTCATATTTTAGGTATGCATCAACAGGCCTGAATCTTTACTTTTTAAGCGTCATTAAGGTCTGCAGATTGGATTTCAAGTTTATGCATCGACATTTTCATGTGATTTGGTAATAACCAAAAAAATGATGAAAATGACAGGTTTTATGCTGCAGAGGTACTGATAGCATTGGAATACCTCCATATGCTTGGAATTGTGTACAGAGACCTTAAACCGGAAAATATTCTGATAAAAGAAGATGGCCATATCATGCTCATAGATTTTGATCTAGCCATACAAGGCCATTTCAGTCTAACTTTGGCAAGATTTCCTTCCCTACCCTTGCAATGCCCTTCCATTGAAGACATCCCTAGGGTTCTTTCTTGTTTTAACCCAGGAAACAAGTATGGCACCAAGACAAAGATGAAATCAACTGACCATAGGAAAAAGAAAAAGCTACTATCTTCATTGCCTGAGTTGCAGACAGAACCTACAGGTGTCCATTCCATGAAAGCTGTGGGTACATATGAATATATGGCTCCAGAGATTGCAGAGGGAAAAGGCTACGGAAGTGCTGTGGACTGGTGGGCTTTTGGGGTTCTTTTGTATGATATGCTTTATGGCAGAACACCTTTTGTAGGACATGATGACATAAGCACGGCTGCAAATATCAGGGATAAGTCTCTTGTTTTTCCAAAAGCTCAAAGGGTGAGCACTGCTGCAAAGGACTTGATCAAACATTTGTTGGTGAAAGATCCTGCAAAAAGGCTGGGATGCAAAAATGGAGCTTCTGAAATTAGGAAACATCCTTTCTTTAATGGAATAGAATGGGCATTGGTGCTTCATTCCACCCCTCCAATAGTTCGTGGACCCTATAAATGTGAGCAAGATAGTGAAGAGGATTCCCACAATTAATGTGTTTGTTAAATGTTTTTTTGAATTTGTAATTTTCTGAGTTTTGAAATTTAAATATTTTTTAAAATTTAAAATTTATTTTCAATGTGTTTATTAATAAGTTTATATATAAGAGTTGAGTAAAAATTTATTGTAATGATTTTTTTATCTGAAAATATTTTTTCAATTAAATATATTATATGTCTACTTTATTTTTGTTCCATTATTTACTTCAAATGTTATAAACATTATTCTGTTATATAAATTTATTAGGATTTTTTAAACCTACATTTATTTCATAAACATGACAAAGAAATTAAATGGTTTGTAATTATATAACAATCAGATTAAATAATTATAAACATAAATAAAAATTGAAATGAACTTATTTTCACTTTAGAGTTGATAATATCACTCTGAAATGCTTAGAATAGTTTTTCTAAATTATTCTATTCTCTTAACATAAAAGAGGGGTAAACAATTATTAAACTAGGAAAAAATTACAAAGCAAGGGCATTATATAGCCTTATCAAGCTCCACCAAATGGTCCAACTGCTGAGACAAATCAGGGGGTAAATTATTCCATTCTCTTAAAAATTAACTGTTAAACTCTATATTATTGAAAGAAATGAGAATGTTTTTGAATTTACACTGTGTAGTACCTTAACATGAAGTGTCCAACGGACCAGAGCTCATCAAATCAAAATAACAAAATATATCCAATTATAACATATAGACCTGTCACAGAAACAACATAACGACAACAAAATAACAACCCACTGATAGAGTGATGGGATGGTTATTTTGCACAACTAATTGGCTGATGGGATGGTTGTTTCTTATTGATAATTATTCCAAAATGTCTATATATATGTTAAATGAGTTTATAATTTTAAACAATTATTTTGGAAATTTAAATTTATAGGTTTATCAAGCAAATCTGTATTTGTATTATAATGAAATAAAAATTTATTTTATAAATTATATGGAGTTCACAATTATATACATTGTAAAAAATATATAAATATTGGGATACTAATTTGAAAATTATTATGAGTATTTTTTTTAATATGAGTAATATTTTTAAATTGGAATTATAAATCAGATAGAAATGGATTTTTGAAAGAGTCCAAATTCTTATACATAAACTATCATAAATTACTTGCTCCACAATTTGTACCATTTGATTTCATTCTTACCTACTACAAGTCCCACTGATGCTGATATGTGAAACAAATTCTAAGAATTTCATTCAACACTATTCAAAGCTAATATATCTTTTGAAAATATTTGAACCACAGTCTTCATGAAAATGAAGTGACCCAACCACTTTGCCACACTAACCAAAATTATGAATATCTACCCACCATTTAATAATATCATTATGTAGTGTTACTAGTCACTAACAATCTAAATTTTGAAGTAGATTTGGTATCTGCCCTTCAAATAAGCTGTGTCGGATATGAAGAACCTATAAATTTGAAAAAATTGTGATTAAGGAAGCAAGTGATCCCTTCAGATTATTATTTCAAACAACCAATGGTAGAGATGGGTAAGCTTACCAAAATCTTGTGATAAGCTTCCCTGCAAATTATTATTTCCCAAATTCATTAGATAAAGTTGAACACAACCAACCAAGCTTGTGAGGATCATTCATCTAAAGGTTTTGTTTGCTTGATTTAGAAGCCTGAATTGAGATGAACTGTCCAAACTTGGAGAAATATAGCCACTAAATAAATTGTCATTGAGCAGCAATGCTGTCATATTAGGAGACCACATTGATGGCATTTGACATCTCAATCCATTTTTAGACTAATCCAAGATTGATACTTCTATCTGAAAGGAAGCAACGTATATTGTAGCTTATGGCATGAAAGATTTACATATAATATATCAGGGCGGTTATCATATGTTGAGTGGTGAAGCCCAAATATTCTATTTTAGTTAGCAGTTTCTCTCACGGTTGCCTTCTTTGTAATGAGTTCTTTTTGGCATGTGTTTGCTAAATTAGAAATTGTCCTTCTTTGATGGATTTTTTTCATTTATTAGAGATGAGACCAAAATTATAAAGCTGCTGCTGCTTGAATGTAGAATGTAATCAGAACTTGAGAATAATATGAGATAATTCTTGAGTGTGGACGTAGCCATCAAATTGATGGTGAACCACAATAAATTTGTGTTCTTGTTTTGTGATTTTTTAATCTTTTATTTCTGCAATTTCTTTTTCACTTTTATTCTGCAAATTATATTCAATAATTGGTATCAGAGCTTTGGTTAGAAAGTTGTTTTGGAAATCGTGAAGAATTTCTAGGAAAATGAATGTGGAAGCTTTGGATGATTGGACTCGAGCTCTCATGTCTTGGTCGTGTGGATCTAGATTGAGTGATGATGAAGTGGGAGCTATTCATCAGATGTTTTTGGATGAAATAAATGATGAAGCTGATTTTATTATTGAGTTTCTTGGCATGATGAAATCATACACTGACATTGAGCTAGATGAAACTATGCTGATGGAAGTAGATGAATCTCCTATTGTTGATCCTAATTCCTTGAGCTCTACCCAGATGAGGTATGTGTGGGAAATGCCTCCACAAGATTTGGTAGGTGAGGATTTTGAATTGGAGAACCTACAGAGGTTGAAAGAAATGAAGGATACATCAGCAATAGATTTTGAAGTGAAAGCTACAACAAAACGTCGTGTACATTGGTGGGATGGCTAGATAAATGAAAAGGATTCGGTTGTAGAGGAGAAGGATTCTGGGTTTGGAGTTGAATTTGAACCAACCGAATTTTTAGAAGATCTCAAGATTGAGCTTCGAGCACTTCTTAAACTCACAGGTGACACACAACATAGGAAATCCATCATGGAGGAGTTGCAAAAAAGAGCAAAGACAGATAAAAGTGGTCAGTCTGTAAAGGACCTGATATTGCTCCTCTATGAAATGGTTTCTCTCATTTATTCCTTTCGCCTCGATGATCCAGATACCTTTGCTTCCAGAATTCATAGGATATTAAAGCTCGGTTTCAACATTTATGAGGAGAAAGAGGAGCGCAAGGCTGAAGAATTTTTCGTTGTAGTAATCACAAAGGCAACAGACCTACTTGCAGGTGACGATGCAATAGGAGACTGTTCTGTGAAAAGAGCCGAGGAGGTAAGAAGAAATGAGTCTCTAATAGTTTCTATGCAACCTACCCAACATCAAACTCTTAGCGTCCACCCTTCAAATATAGGAGCCCCTGTTCATGCGCAACCTACACAAACTAACGTGTAGCCTTTACTTGATTCACAACCTCCCCATCTATCTGTGCAACCCTCTACCACTGATTCGCTACCTTCTTTAGACTATTTGCAGCCTTTAACTGTTAATTCGCTGCCCTTGGTATGTAGTTCGCAACCTTCACTTACTGATTCGCTGCCCTTATTCAATCAAACACAAAATTTAGAAATTCAATCGCTGCCTCCATTAACCTGTGATCACTGTCATTCGCTTCCTATAGTACGTGATTCACAGTCTTTACAAAAGCAAGCGTTGCCTCCTTTACTTAATTCGCAACCTCAACTAGATCCATCACTGCCTCCTTGTGGTCAAACGCACTTGTTTGACAAAACATTACAGTTTGAACATGGTACACAACCTTTTACAGATCAATCGCTACCACAGGAAGATATGGAAAGTCAAAGTATTGGATGCAATATGCAGGCACAACAACAGGGAGGTATACTGAGGCCGAGTTTCAGAAGCAGTGTGCAGGGGAGTTTTGATATGCCCGAGGAACTTGAATTGCAGCATGAAGAATTTCAAAGGCTTGTTGCAGAGTATGGGAGGCTTCCAACATTTGTCAATGAAAATGCAAAGGAAGCAGATCCGTTTGGTTTGAATCAGTTCTTGACAGAAGAGATGACAAGGAAGAAATCCAAGTTCAAAATTTTTTAACAGGTGAGTGTTGTGCTTGATTGGGAAGTTTGGAAATGATTAATACGGTGTGTCCTTGAACAAAAGTCAAAGCCCTGCAATATGGGCTTGTTTTCAAAGTGATGATCGGATTGGAAGGGGATATCTCTGAGCAACTATTTGGTCTTCAAGTGGGAGATTTTTGAGTGGTGAAGCCCAAATATTCTATTTTAGTTGGTAGTTTCTCTCACGGTTGCCTTCTTTGTAATGAGTTCTTTTTGGCATGTGTTTGCTAAATTAGAAATTGTCCTTTGATGGATTTTTCCATTTATTGGAGATGAGACCAAAATTATAAAGCTACTACTGCTTGAATGTAGAATGTAATCAGAACTTGAGAATAATGTGAGATAATCCCTGAGTGTGGACGTAGCCATCAAATTGATGGTGAACCATGATAAATCCGTGTTCTGTTTTGTGATTGTTTTTAATCTTTTATTTCTGCAATTTATTTTTTACTTTTATTCTACAAATTATGTTCAACATCATATAGCCAAGAAAGAAACTCTCCAACAAGACTATTGTTAACTGATTCCAATGAATTAAGTGAAATTTGTGTTTAAATCCATGTTGGAATTAGATACCAAAACTTTACTTTTGTATGGTTGTGAAAAAAAGCTTCTAAAATTGGCTGAATGTGGTTTACTGAGAAGTGATGATGAAGAAATGGTTTGATTGAATGTATTCCCATCAACCCTTAGGTGAGCCAGGTAAGAAAGCTGAGCAAATGAGGAAGGGATATTCAAGTGAAAAAGTTGGTATACTTCTACTTTATTGAGTGTTTGGAAAAGTGAGGATATTTTTGAGAAGCAAGGTTATCTAGAGAAGTTGGTATGCTTCCTCCCAGTTGGTTGTCGGCAAGACAAGGTTACCCAAATAAGCTGGTGTCGAGCTGGTATGCTTTGATTTGGTTTGTGATATAAAATAGACTTTAAGGTTAGCCAGAGAAGTTGGTATGCCTCCATTAAGTTGGTTCTTAGCTAAGGAAAGTTGGGTTAAAGAAGAAAGTTACCTATACTCGAAGATATGATTCTATTTAATTTGTTCTCTCTAATATCAAGATACTCGAGGCTTGTTAACATGGTCC